>BGPR01034201.1:0-16596 GCA_013235015.1 Araneus ventricosus
CCAAATTTTCATGTTTTCTTAATCTAAATATCTAAAACGAAGGAGACTCAAATTATAATGGTTGCGAAAATTGACATGAAAGTTAAAATTAGAAGGTAAAACGAAAATAAATACTTCATTTACTGCAATTGCTTTTGGTTAAGTTATAAATTCGAAATGCGTCACTATTAATATTTTACTTTTGTTGTTTCATAAGACTAAAATGTATAAATTCGAAATAATTGTAATATTAAGTGTTTTTAACTAAATATCTATGGTCATGGCCCAATTATAAATTCATCTAAATTAAAATGTCTAAAATTTAGTTTAGTTACATTAACGTCCAGTTCTGAAGAAACGCGAGGGCTCTTGGGACGGACGTTGTCATTTTGAACCGTGGTCAGATGACAAGGACGGCACCTTAGCTGGTACCCTCTCCAAGGTTCCACATCGCAACAGCGGGGGGACATTAGGCACGGCGGATCTTCTGGAGAATCGGGTTTCGAGCCTGGAGCCCTCCGGCCCCGAAACTGAAACCTTATCGCTATGCCGCTGAGGCCGTTTAGAATGGCTAACAGAAAAGAACCTGAAGCACAATAATAGCGAAATCAAAAAGAAGCTTTAATCGGTAATTAGAAAGTAAAACGAAAATTTTTTTCCAATTACTTAAAAAGAATCAGTTTGAAGTTGGTGCAACAAAATATTTCACTTCACAAGTCTTATCAAATAAAGTAAAAACCATTTCACTGAATGAGGTTTTAGTTGAACATTTAAAAATGTATGTAATATTAAAACTGTGCAAGTGAAATTCTACTTTGGAGTTTATGTATCAAAGAAAGAAAACTTCGTTAACCACAGCTTTAAAAATAGAAAAAATATTTACATGATTAAGCGATTTGATAACAGAATTAAATTAGTTTGATTTTTATAACAATGAAAAGTATTGTTGCAAATCATAAAAAAAATATTTTTTAAAAAAATTGTTGAAATCAAAGGGAAAATAGTGCGATAATTAATACTTTGTTAGCGGGTCTCGTAAAAATACGATTTGTTTTGTTTTTGGATTAACCCAACGTGAGTTTCCTTATTCAAAAATTTGAATTCCGTATGTGAGAGTGAGGTAAAACCGGATACCTTGGTTCTGGCTCCATTAATTATCTTTTCTAGAGGACAGATTCAGAATTATTCTCTACTAGTCAAGAAGAAAGACTGGCCATATACAGAGGCTGTGTTGTTGCTATTGAATTCACTGCGACTGTGAAGATGCTTTTGTTTTAGCTGGAACTGTTAGAGTTTTTGCATAGCATATAAGGAATCACTTTTGCTGTGACTATTCCTTTCTTTTCATGACTGAATTCTTTAAAGAAAAATTCAACACGAAAGTGGAAAGCATTAGGGGTTTTTAGAGAGAAAGGGAAGGAAAAAGGGTATAATTCTTAACAGCTTATACGTATCGAACGTTTTAATGTTAATGTTAAAAAATATATAGAACAACGCAGCGCATTGTATTTAGATATTAGCTAAATAACGTCGAAAATATGAACAGTACATTTTTGAAATTTTTATAATTTTTTGAAACTCAACCATCTATTATGTGTATGAAAATTTTATTCATGTTAATAGATTTTTTACTATTAGTGATTTATTATGTTAATAACAAATTTTTATTTATTTATAATCAAGTTGAAAAATAGTATAGAACATTTTTGGTTAAATCGTATTTGATATATATGAAAGCACCGTTTATACGCCTTTCAAGGGACTGACGAAAAATGACGAATAAATGAAAAGACGTATAATCGAAATGAATTACAATGCATAATACGAATGCATCGGGACTGTGATGAAACGACCTATAAATATAATCGATGTATAAATGAGAAACGTATAAACGCCGCTTTACTGTACATTGTTTCACCATATCTTTCTGCATGGGTAAGAACAGAATGTCTTCTTTGCAAAACCTTTATGGAGATGTTTGGAATCTTTTTCACTTAAATTTTGGTTTTGTAATAGAGTATTGTACATATTGTAATCTAGTAGGATTCGTTTCCATAAAAGATAGCAATTTCCTAATGATAAAAAGCGAGGAAATAGGTACTCTAATTAATTTTCAAATTTGTCCTTTTTTGATATTAATTTAAAGCAGGTTTGACCTTATTTTGCTATTTTGAACATACAACCCTGATTACTAAACAGAGTGGCGTATTCAAATTGGAGAGTGCTATCTGGACTGTATTTAATTACAATTACTTCTTTAATATATTGTAAAAGTATATATATCTCCATTATTCTTTTAACACATTTTTTCTGTCTAATAAAGTTGCCTACTCAATTAATTCAAGCGTAAATTGAATAATTCTCTAAATTAATCGCATTGCATTTATTGTCTTCCATGCTCTTCTTGCCAAGTTCAACTTGCTTCCAAAGACCTCCCCCCCATTAAGAATTCTTCCCATATACTTTAGTCTATGATCCTTCCTCTATAACTGAGCTGATGACTTACGGGTTCAAAGTGTACGCTGTTCGCGCAATTCTATGGAACCAGATGCATTCGTAATGAGAATAATTTATTCCAACATCCTGTGAGACTAAACAAAATATTCTCATTTCGATTCGAAACGTATGTAAAAATGATCCAAGTCATAAATTTTCAACACCTTCCCCCCCTCCCAGACCTTTCAAAAAACCCTCCGCTATCGGTGATTAACGGCGATGATTGACGGATTCCATGCCCATTCGTCCATTTCTATGGAACGCAATCTGTTCGTCTTGAAAAATTTCCTCAAACACACAGCAAATCGTAAACTATCTGTTTTAATCATGTTCTGTTCGCCAAGTGTATACGCACCTTTACTGTCGGTTTTACTGTTCGCGTGTAAACCCCGCATTAGAATGGCCTGTAATCACTGATTTAACGACCGATTGTTATTTCTTGTAGAAAATTCTGAAAAGTACCTACTGTGCACAAATCACATGTTGACTCGAAAATGGATAATATGCCAAAATTCATCAACGTCAATGCTAGAAGCTCGGAAACTAAACGTATCCAAATGGTAATAAATAATGCACCGGTTTAAAACAAGTATAAGTTCTAATGGTGGAAAATTCAAGTATCCTTTCATAAAATCATTAAAGGCGTTTATCTAATACTCCATCTGTTTAATCTTGTTCCATAAATACTTCGGCTAATAATTTTCTATGTGTCATTTATGATATATCTCTGGTGTCTTCTAGTATTTTCCGGAGATGTTTCCGACCATGGGTATTTAAGCCATTATGGAGCAAGCTTTCCACAAAAGTCACAGTTTCATTATTTTATCAATGACTTTTTTATTAAAAAAATAAAACTACTCAGTTTTACCCCACTACTTCGCCACAGAATATCCCCGTTCCTAGAGAGTAGATCGCTTCTGATCAGTTTGGAATGGATGCGAGTGGGAATGGGGGTAGGGTGCTTCCTTCTTCTGGGTTGGTTCTTTTTCAAAAAAACTATGAGAGAAAGAAAAAATATTTGAAAACTATTTGAAAAAAGATTTAAATGAATGGATTGATTTTAAAGCATTCGAATTCTGGAGAAAACAACAGCAAAATTGTTGCTCAACTAGCATTTTGCTATTTATTTTTCTTCTGATAAAGCGTACCATTGAAGGAGAGGAATGGAAGAACTTAAAGCTATCAGTATGAATCTTACATACGAACTGTTAACTGACAAAGGTACCAAAAGAGACAAAAATACAAATATACAAATATATGCAAAGACAAAAACTAAATAACAGAAGTAGCAAAAGAGAATAAAATAGGAATCCAAACCTACACATATATACAAACACAAAAGTAACACGTACTGATTAAATATGTTCTCTAGAATAAGGTAACATGTAAAAATGGAAGATGTATCAACAAACAATAAGAAAACAATAAAAGGTAACAGGCATAACAAAATAAGGGGTAAACTACTTAAACACGCACTCTTCTACAACCAGGCTAACAGGTTCAAAGAATAACATTTCAAACAACAAATACATACTCTTAAAAAGATATAAATACATATTCTTAAAAGATAATTAAAAAATTAATAAAAGAAACTTTCTGAAGTGATAAAGTAGAATGGTAAAGCATTTGTATGTACAGAACGCCGCCCCATGCCCCGTGCCTGATACCATTACGGCAACCGAACCGGTTGGATGGACATTTTTATATGTACAGTAGGATAACTTAAGAATAACGAAGACTGGCTGAAGAGTTCCCGAAAAAAAAAACGCTTGTACATAATCCTGGGAAAATAATTTATGACGAAACGGGATCAAGGACAAAAGGAGCGTCATCCATAGATGTTCAATATTCTTTTACGGTTTATATTAGAGTGATGATGGCAAAATCAGGTTTCAGCATGCTTATTTGCTGCTCATTTGTCTGTGTGAAATCCATAAGGTTCTTGCATGTGGGTTTGAGACAAGATTTTGGAGCAAGGCAAATTTATAAATTGCTGAAGCTATTTTAAAATGAGAAGGTAAGAGGACAGGCGGTGGCATAGTGGAAAGGAGTGCCTAAGTCAGCACATTCACAATTGTCCGAAACATCCAATCCGACTCTTTTAGAAGCACCTAGTAACAGGGCATGGCCCACTTCCTTATAGTGTACTCCACTATCGTTACCCACATGTAAACGTTATGGGAAATTAGGAAAGCTCGATTTTCAATGGAAAAGTTGCAATGAATTTTTATACGACAGTTTAAGAATAATAATTACAAAATGCACATGTAAAGCAATTGTCTTCTTCCTGCACTGCAGCTTTCGTGGCCACAGTTAAGATAGTTTTCACATTGGATTAAACCTTCTTTATTTAAATTGGAAAATACATCATTAAAATGTAAAAAAATCAAAGTCGGATGTACTTTTATCGTCTTAGTCGGAGGAATCATCAATACTTACTGTCCCTGTCTTGGAGTACCCGGTTTTATCCCGAGTGCAGAGGTTATAAAAAATTAAATAGAACCGTGCAATTATTGGGGTAAATCCTAACTGTTTATCCTTAATTGTTCATCCTTAGAAAACGTATAATAAGCTGGACTGAATATAGTTTTTATAACTGTAATGATTTTGAAGTAAAGATAGATTAAAATCAAACGAACATCAGAGAGCTGACGGCTAAAACAAATAAGCCTTCACAGATGCAGTGAATACAACAGTTACACCACGCCACTACGACTGTTCCTTCAGTTAGACTGTTCTTTACTAGTAAAGTGCAATTCAGTATCTGTCAGCTAGATAGGAAAAATAATAGCTCCAGAATCAAGGGTACCCGGGTTTACCGCAATCTCTAGTATCTATTTTTAACATGCTACCAAAATTAAGGCATTTTAAAATTAACGGTCTTAAGAAGCTAAGCATAGTCAATTTAAAAATAAAAATTTAACAGCCTTGGAAAGCTGTAAACTTTCTACACAACATATTACCTAAAAGAATAATATAATGCTTTACAGAACAAAATAATCTGAAAATGAAAATTAATTTTCTATAAAACTGTCAATATGTCAAGAAAGATGTTTAAAAATTATTAAAAAAGAACTAAAACTCAGAATTTTAAAATTACTAACTTTAGAGAAGTGTAAAATATTTTTCCATGGATTCTTAGCCATAATTTCCCATAAAAATAATAAACATAAAAAAACGCTTTTACCAACGCATTAAAAAAGAAAAAATATTTCTTTCTCAAAAATCTGGAAGTGGAAACAAAAATTGTAAAAGCGTGAGGCGCAGGTTTTATATCTTTCTCTTATTCTTTTCTGCGCCTCACGCTTTTACGATGTTTGTTCTAACCTCCAGATTTTTGAGAAAAAATTATTTTTTAATGCATTGGTAAAAGCTTTTTAAAAGGTTTTTTATATTTATTATTTTCTAGGTTTTAGCCTTTAATTTATAATAGTCTTTAATTTATTTAGTATCAATTTTTCATGAACAAATTCCAACAATTATTTTATTGAAAAGAGCTCTAAAGTTACTGAAGTATTGCATTGTCATCAAGACCAATGAATATACAAAAGGTAAGAACTCTAGTAAATTAAGAAGCGAATGAAAAATCGATCACAAAAGTATGAGCTTACAAAAACTATTTCGAATTTAAATCCATTTTTCTTCAACTAATTCCAGAAATAATGTCTTTAAATAGATTATAATATGATATACTTATTTTTATTGCGACATTTAAATTACTATATAAAATTGTTTAGTTCTCAGAAATACTATAGATGGCGCCAATTAAATCAACCGAGTGCAAGCGTAATTTTGCGAATTTTTTTAAATTGATAATTAAAAGCTCTAAAATTATTAAAATATTGCATTGTCATCAAGACCCAATAAATATACAAAATTTCAGAAATCTAGTGCATCAAGAAGAGAGTGAAAAATCGATCACAAAATTCTAACCTTACATACATGCAAACATGAAACATTTCATACTTAGTGAAAGCATTCAATAAAAACAATTGCTAGGCTTCAGTTTTCTCTTGAACACTAGACACACGCCCCCCCACAGAAAAAAAAAAAAATTCATTCTAATCAAAAGGTTATCCATTTTCAAGGTAAGGGCATTGAGACGGCATTTTTTTATTGAAAAATAGCTTATTGTTTCGGAACTGCAATTTATACCAATATTCAGCCTTTGTCATTTAAACATAATTTGTTTAACGCGTAGTCTTATTCATAGAATATCTACACAAAGTCAGTTATTTAAACTACTATTCAGATATCAAATTATCCTTTTCTTTTGCAATGCTACATTCCTATTTGACAAGTTTTTTATTCCTTTGAACCACCTCTGTTGCAGTCGCATGATATGTGCTTTAGTTCTACAAATCTTTCATTTTGAATAATTACATTTCTCGTTTTCTTATTTCTAAAATTTTCAAATTTAATTTAACAATGAATTTATCTTTCCCTTAATGATTTTTAATGCTAGCATTATTTCATTGATAGTGCGTTTAAAAAATACTCACGTCGCCAAAGCTTTCTGAAAACGATTTGCAGCTTTAAAAAAATTCTAGATTCAATTACTCAAGCAACTCAGGAATCAGAGCAAGGAATTACGTGGGAGTAAATAAGGATTTAGAAACAAATACGAAATCTGAAATAATGATTAACAACAAAACAGTTTTGTGAAGGAATGATTTATTATGCTAATATATACATAAGACTGAATGGGATAGTTTTGTTTACTTTAAAAATGGATTTTCTCGGCATATAATTTCTGAAACATCTTTGAATCTATCTAATCCTAGTTTCAAAACTCATTTGTTTTAATACCTCAGTCCTTTATTACACCGTTATTCATAAACTAAACTAATTGTTTATTTCTTGTTCTTTTTTCTTTGCTTATTTCTTCAACCACGGGAGTTTAAAATTTTTATTTTTCAGCAACACGAATCTCACCATGTAGTTCAGATTGACTGAGAAGTGATTTATGTAGGCGATTTATTAAAGAGGGGAAATTTAATTGAAACACTATTAACATTTCTTAGTTTTTATAATTGTTTTTGCAGATTTAAGTTTTGTATATATTTTCTTTATAGCAGAATTACAAACTAATCTTTAATATTAAAAGATTTTATTCGCGTCTCTTTTTCTCATTTTAGATATTTTTCGAATTTTTTTCTATATCAACTACCTTTTCCAGATGTAACCATCGAGCATTAATTATCTCACAAATTTTCTTCCTGACGCTGCGTATAAATTTAGGCAACATTTACATTATAAATTTTTATAGCATTATCACATCACATGGAAAACTAAATGAGTGAAACGCTTAGAAATAGATTGATCATTTACCTCGAATCAATACATGTCATCTAGAATATTAATACATCTGTAAAATTTTTAATACATGTGTTATCGAATAAGTAATTTTCCCATTGAAATTAAAGCCGCAACTGAGTTGAAATCGCAATAATTTGTATGAGGGCGGATTAATTCAAACAGAGACATCATTATTAGGGAATACGGCAATGTAGATATTTCATAATGGCCTGAGATGACGTTTAAGTTTTTTGACACGCCTGCTGTACCCTCAGACGATGACTTCAAAATAGCGATTCATTACAGATATCCTCTGAGCACCCACGCTCTTTATAGTCCAGATATCGCTCCCTCAGATTTTTATACATTTTTGAAGCTTTGATGTTTTGCTTTCTGTTTATAGTTACTACGGTCCTATTATCTTCACAATATGTATAGTTCTTCTGCATGGTTAAGCAGAATATAAGGCTTCAATGTGGCAAGTGTTTCAACACGAATCGCATATTTTATTATTCGCATTATATTTATATTTAGTGTAAATCATGAACCTCGGTTAACAATGAAGTGCATTTACCAATTGTAATTTTGGTTCTTTGAATTGACCAATTGAAATTATTTCTGAATATCCTAAATACAGATGAGTGTGATGATGAAATCTTATTTGGCGTTTTAGGTAGATTAGAGAAAAACCTAGTATCTTCAGTAGATCCGTCAAGAAATATATTTCTGATCGTCCGATTTAAATTTCTGTCAGTGCAAAAAACTTTAACAAAGAATTTATAAATGAGGCAATTTATTAAAATAGACATTAAACTAAGAAAATCCTTTATTAGAGGTGAAACCACAGCATCCATGGAACCGTAGCAAAGAGCATGGCAAAATGTCAAACACGCTTTTGTTGTTGAATATAGAAGTTGAAATCATAATACTAATTGATATTTCTGTGAAAAGAACATAAAAAATATTTAAGAAGATTGATTCATAGATATGATAACGTGTTTACTAATAATTAATTTTTCAGTGACGCAATCAACAAATACGTTCTAAACAGTTGTCCGCACTTTAATTAGATTTATAGCATTTCTGGAGAGTGTTTCTAAGTAAAAAATAACTCCTTGACAAAATAATTTGAAACCGAATTATTTCGTGTTTCTTGATTTCAAAGTGATGGCTCATTCATGACAAAAAGGGGCATCCAGTTGATGCACTGAATACAAGAACATCCATTAGATTAATCCATTATTCCATGAAATGGATTCTGAAAATAATAGTATAAATCTAAATAACCAAAAAGCTCTCTTTCTTTGCATCAAAGCAATTCTTGTTATGTAAATCGGAGAAAAGAAGTTGCTTCCGGTAACAAGATCATCGAAAAAGTAAAAACTTCCCTTTTTTGTTACCGAAATAATATCGTAAACAGCAATTTCAGTCATCCTAAATAGGTATCAATATTCACTCCAGAAGTAAATAGAATCACGTCTAACGGCAGGAAGTTGTCTTTTTTCTGGTGTGGTACGATACAAATCGTCTGCATCGATTTAAACCTTTGTCTTTGAATACAAAATTTGAAGCTTTCATGATTTGGGCCATTTCGTAACGAGTCATTGGTATTGGTCTTTTGGTTTAGAAATATTTAAAATTTTGTAACTGTGCAATTGTTGAAAAAATCTATAGGAAATAATTCTCTACTGGAAACATTCTCAGAATAATTTATTCAATATTAAATTGTCAATATGTTTTATAAAAATGTTGAAAACTCTAAAATATTGCATAAAATCTCCAACATACATACAATAGTAAAGAAAATTAGCATATGGCAAATACTGAATGAAAATTACAAATAAAAAATTGTAAAATATATTGAGATTTCAATACATGATTTAATCGACGGTAGAAATAAAATTTATTATTTATCCCTTAAAAGCCCAGTGTTGCTTTTAAGCAACATATACAATTTTGTCTCTTATAATAATGATGGGAATGAGACTAAAGTTCCAATAACTGTTGTTAGAAATAGGATACATACTGAAGGTTTTAATAAATCAATTCCCAACACATAGATGGCAGTCTCAGCGCTAATTATAAAATAAATTGATGTTTCTCACTTGAGGCTGCATGTTTTCAGCTTTGTTTGTACCCTTGAGAATATCATATTTTATTCCGCAATGTTGAAAGAAATTCCTCATCCCTATTAGTATTTATTAAAATTCATCTGTGTCTCTCATTATAGATGTTTATCTAGGAATTTGTTTTGAAATAAAGCCCAGTGTTGTCAGTTATTATACTGTTTATCAGCCATAAATCAAACTTCAAACAAAATATGATTTTTGAAGTATTTTTCCAATAATTTATTCAAGAAATGACATTTAAAAAAATTTAACTCAATTTCTAAAAATTGGGCTTTTAAGGGTTAAAACTTCCATTGAATCTGAGTCGTAGGAAGCTTTCAAATGTATAAATATATAAGTTGCGCATAGTCTGTATTCTGTCATCATCTATTTTATGTTATGAATTTTAGAATATTTTCAATAATTTATCACTGTATACGAAAAAGTCATTTTTTCCTCTGGTGAACTTTCAACATTCAGGAACAAACACTAAAGGACATAATAAATTTAAGAGCATTTATTTGACAAATCCTTTCTTCTATAAATTGCAGTATGCAATAGTAGACACGAGCAAAGAAATAAAAATCTCATTTCTTCCTTCAAAAAGCCCTTGTTATATAAATTCGAAAATTATTTTTTTTCTGCAAACAGCATAACATACTGTAATGATTATCCTATCGATACCGAAAAATATATAGTTATTCTTATTTCCTCAAAGTTCAGCATTCAGTTGAGAATAAAATAGAATCTCATTTGACGACATAGGAATACAAGACATTAACTGTCATATCTGCGGAATGCTGTGAATCGCTCGTAATTATTTTTCCGAGAATCCTAAACTCTGTCCACAAAATCCCGTACAAGCATTTTGGGAGCAAGAAGCAACTTACAACCGTAAAAGTTATTAGTTTAAAAACTTTCCATGTAAACTTTGTAAAACATTGCCTCGATACATCAGAGCATTCTCCTTTAATGCTTCATTTCGTAATGCGGAACATGTGGTCTCATGTTCATAGTAGATCTTAAAAATATTCTGAAGTATTCGTTATTGTTTGCGAAATATTCATTTGAATTTTCCTGTTTGAAATTTCAAAAAGTTGAGATAGGTGGTGTTGCTTGTTAAGCGAAGATTTATTCATTTCATTGCAATACACAATAATCCTTACATATTCATTTACGAAAAGAATGCAATGCCCTACGAGATTGTCAGAGAATTTGTTAATCTAATGTTTTTAAATATTGCGTTTGTCTAATTGATTAGCATCTTTTAGAAACCTTTCCTCACTTTTTTAAAGCATTTGTTCAACATGAAACACTTGCTCGTCTAACAAACGTATAATTATTCATAACAACATGTCCTGAAATAACTTTTTGCCGAAATACACGAGGAATTTGGTGGTAGGAAAATTATGATTTATTTTCTTTAAATACATTTGTTATAGATTAAAATGCGACAATTATTTTTAGAAAGTAATCAAATTACTTTCCTTTAATGAGTAATAAATTTAAAAAATAGTATTAGATTCCGTGGTTGATAATGAAGTTTCATAGTTGTGCAAGATTACATTCAAAAACGTTTCTGAAATGGTTATTATTCGTCTTACACTTGTAACATATCAAGGTCAGTAATGGACATTTTAAAGAGCAAATCGCAAGAAAAAAGAATACACTAGCTTTTACTTCACACCATATCCAGCAAGTTACTACATTAAAGATTAACATTTCAACATAGATTTTATAATTTAGAATTACCACTACTCTGAAATACCAGTGACGTGTTTTTAATTAAAAAAGAGCGCTTTTTTCAGGTAGCTTTAGCTTGTTTCGTTGTTCCTTTGAACAACTAATTAAAAAGCATGGCAATGACATTTGTCTTTGAAGTCTTGTTTTTGTTTAAATCTGTTTCTTACAAACAATTTAATCAAATAAGTCCAAACAGAAAAATAAATTTTTGCTCCAGCTTGACTGGTATTTCATTTTGAATTCCCAGTTGTCATAAATTTAGATAGAGTCACAGTTCCTTTTTCGTTCTTTTTTCTTCCTCTCTGCTAAATTGAGTGACGTAAACAATGCAAAGTAGAAAATAAATGACAATCGTAGAGAACACACATTCGAAGTGTCTTAAATTTTTAAAGCTACACACCAGAAATAAAATCGAATGACAATAAAAAAGCATCTTCTTCCGTGGTATTTTTGTGAATTCCATGGGCGTGTCTAGTCTCGCAGCAATTTTGAAAAACGCTATTCAAATAGCATTTCACTAGTTAAACCCAAATCCTTTGGGACACAAACGATAGTATTCCATGCTTACATACGGCGAAAAAAAAAGAAATATATCATTCTGCCTCTCTACGGCAAACAATACTGACAAAGACAGCTACTTTTGATTTCTTTTCGATCTGTGAGGGCATGTTTTGAAAGGAAAAACAAGTTATCCGTATCAAACACGGCAACATTGACGTTCGGTTGCTAAAGTATGCATTCTCCTTTTAAAATAACCGCGCACTCTCGGCACACGAATTTATTTCTACGTTAAAACATAAGGAAATAGTCGCGGAGTGTATTTAATTTTCTAAAGATGTATTGGATATTCTCATTCAATATTTTTTGGTGCTTATTGTTAAATAAACAAGATGGAACATTTTAACTTCATATATATGTCTGCAAAGAAAAGGACTTCTGATGTTTTCATTATCAGCATTTTTTCCCTTGAAGACTGGGATATATATTTGAAAATATTCGTTTCTTAAACTTGGCACTCTAAAAGCATATTCTCTAAAAATGCAAGATTGGTTGTTTTATTTATATGTGAATTAGCGTGGCGAAAAAAAAAATGGGAAGTCTGAAAATTTTTATTTCAGCACATAAAAAATGTGGTAACTTTTCTATATAAAATCCTATTAGAGGTTTTTCTAAATACAAAAAATAGAAGCACGATCAATAGTTATTATTGAAGTATCAAAATGTTTTTAACATTCTTATTTTAATTGATATTTTTCATTTAAGAAAGCATTTGTGTTTACGCAAGGCAGCAATGGAAAATCGGTTTTTATTGATGAGTTGTATGTCAAGCAACTACTTTATTAGTTTACTGTCTATCAGTTTGCTAATAAATCATTGCGTAAAAAAGTTACATTTTAAATTTTACCTTTTTTTTAAAACATATTTCTATATATATTTTGATTTAAAATAATTGCAAAATTATCTTTAACAAGATTTTTCAAATATTTATTTTCTTACACTTGGAAACCAAAAAATTAAGTATTTTTTTTCTCCATGATAACTTTTCACTCATGAAATGCATTGTCTATGAAGGTTATCTGTTCCAACCATACAGCTTACATAATTAGTCACTGTATTTTTATCGAAAAATATTTTGGGAAGTAATATAATTTGTGTCATAATTAGTATCAGAATGAAATGAATGTCATTAGTAACTTTTCTAATTAAATAATATCAATCTACGCTCAAATAAATACTTAAATGTTACTTCTGTTAAGCTTAAAAGTATTAAAATAAATAATGAGTATGATATGGATATCACATATTAAGTGATAAATTAATTCTAATATTTTTTACGAATTAGGAAATGTGGAGTTTACAGTACACACCTATTTCTTGCCAATTTTTCATGGCGTAATTTTATTTGCTGTCTCCAAATACTGTTTGGGATGTGCAGTGCGATTATTATTGCTCTCTTGCGCATGCGTCACCTGAAAACAAGAGATTGAGCACGCAATGTCTGCAGCATTTTAAGCGTGTACCCTGCAGAAAACATCATCGGCTTTTCTTTCAGCATAGCAGGAAACTTGTAGCTTCTCTTTTTCATTGAATGTTAGGAATCTAGGTTTTTCAAAAATTCCGAAAACTAGAATTTTCGCACGCAATCGGTGAGACATTTGAAGCGTGTAGCGTGCAAATTTTTTAACTTAAAAAATATTTGCGGCTTCGCTTTCAGCCTAGCGGAATACTCTTAGCTACGCTTAGTCATTGAGAAACATCTAGTCGCATCCAAAAGAAATGTTCTCTCATCGACGTTCTAGGAGGCAAAGAGTTGCCGATCAGGAACGAAGTAAGTGTGTACCATAAACTCCACAAAAACCAACAAATTTTATATAGGGTGATCGGAAAGAATATTGTAACTTAAACAGCTTTTCAGTGAAATTG
The DNA here is from genome assembly GCA_013235015.1 of Araneus ventricosus. Lineage (NCBI taxonomy): Eukaryota > Metazoa > Arthropoda > Arachnida > Araneae > Araneidae > Araneus > Araneus ventricosus. The sequence continues at coordinate 14,049 of BGPR01034201.1, forward strand.
GCGTCACTGAAAAGATAATTTTTTGAATTTTAACGTCGAGTAAAATACGTTTAGGGGCGACAGATTACTCCGAAGTTGGTGAGGAAAAAGTGTAAAATTCCAATCAATTCAATTAAAATTTTCAAAACTCTTAGTGTCTTAATACCTAATAATAATTACGTGCCGAATTTGGTAGCTGTAGGCCCAACAGACTGATCTTCAGAACATGGAACTGCGTGAGTTGCACATCATATTACATTCTGTTTGCATGATTTTTGAGTCACGCAATTAACAGATTGTAAGCTAGTCTTAAAATTATCACTTGAAAATTAAATAAAAGAAATTTCTTTTGCCTTTTGAGAGTTTCCATCGCGATAAATCAATCAAGAAACTACACACCTTTAGTCGACGTAATGTTTCTAGGATTAAGCATTTGATTAACCTATTCTGCCCTGAAATGGAATTTAAAAAAATTGCCTCTAAAAAAGTAATAGAAAAGCGTTCTTTTCCTTCAAGAATGTCCCTGTTACGGAAATCCGATAAAATCAGTTTTCCCAGCAGAAAGCGCAAGCGAACAGTAAGAATCCTCCTATTTGTGCCCAAAATGATATCGTAAATAGTAATTTCAGTCCCTCTAAGTAGCCATCAATATTCAGTCCAGAAGCAAATGGAATCGCGTCTGACTGCATCGGAATGCAAAGAGTCGTCACTGTCTTCTGGTGCGGCGCGATACAAATCGTCCGCATCGATTCGATCACTTTTTTTTGCGAATACCAAATCCTGTTTTCATGATTCCGCGTTGGGGTTCTTACGTGGCTGCGAAACGGATTTTTGATACCCTCCGCTTGTTTTCGGAACTACATTCCGCGAAAGTATAGGAATGCTTTCTGAAAACGTCGAACATTCTACCAAAAGTGTAATAATGTTTTGAATGAAACAGTGACTGAAACACAGGGCTTGAATCCATTTTTAATGTTTGCTCTAACATAAAATCTCTAAATAGTTTATGAGCTACAACATTGTAATTATTTTAGAATGATTGTAAAAATCAATTATAATATTAGAATATATTCAGAAAATTGTACGAAGCTTAAATTGACGATAAGTTTTATCTTTCTATTTGCCACGTATTCCTTTAGCTTTATATTAACCACGTAATTTAAAATCATGTCAAATATTTAATCGGTATATTTCGATCACAATACTATAAATATACTCTTGATGGATATGATAATAAGCTAAGCAAAAAGTATAGTTATTGGGACTTGGCACCCCAAAATTTTTTTTCTACAATTTTGATCAAACTTATTCAATTTTGTAGTAGATAGATGTAAACTGTGTAGAAACTGAAATTTCTAAAATATTTTTCACTTTGAAAAATTACAAATTTAAAAATTTTACATTTTTTAAACAAATTAACCCTTTTTTTAAATGCTTCTTCTCATACAATTTTTAATATTTTTTCTCCAAATTTTTTTAAAGGGATCTCTCAATGTACTTAACAGAAAAAGGGATCGGATTTTTGATATCTACATTAGTTTCAGAGAAAAAAAATTTTGTTCAAAATTTTGTGAAAATTTTTGGAAAATATCAGAATTTTTCACTTTGTAAATTTTTAAAAAAATTTCTAATCAATATTTTTACAAATCCATCCCTAATTCTATTAAGAATGCATTTGTGAACGAACAGAAAAAATTTCAAGTAATTAGAATAAAAAGAGATTGACTTTTTTCATTTTGTAGCAGACACAATTTTGGAAAAAAGCAAACTGAGAAAAGCAGCTTTAAAGTTTTAAAAACAATAAAATTGTAATAAAAACAACTTATATCAAACTAGTTTTTTTTCAGAGCAATAACCTGACATTTGCGAGTCCTAAGTTATCAATTTTATTAATATTTATTATTACTATAATCATTAATTAGCATCTTCATTTATAGGGATAATTAGAATTTTTTTTAAAAAAAATGCGAAAAATTTAACTTTTTTAAAATTTTTTAGTCAAAATATTTAATAAATGATCTGCAGTACTATTTATCAAATATCCATTATAACAGAGAAAAAATTTAAAACCATTTTATTGAAATTTTATTGGCAGTGAGAAATTCAAACAAAATGAGAAGCGAAAGCAGTGTTGATGATGATGATGATGACGATATGCTTCATAAACAATAAAGAAGCGAAAGCAGTAAAACAGTAAACAAACAAAGATTAAACTGCTACTGTTTGAAACAACTATCTTGCTTTGCTTTTATTGAAAAAATTAGGTGTCTTTGCAACTTACACATGAAATATGCATGATTTAAACATTGGAAGTGGGCGTGGCACGTGATGAAATGTTACACAAAATAACTTCATATCTCACTAAATATTTGATTGTTTTGAAACTTTCAGATTATTAAGACAAAGGTTCGAGGATCATTTTCCACTCAAAATTTGAAAATCGATAATTTCATTGATTTTTCTGAATTCTTAGGGTGCCAAGTCCCCTCAAAAGGATAAATAATTTCCCATTTTTGAGAGAAAAGACTGAATATTTAACATAGTATAGTAATCGATTTCATTCACTAAA
>BGPR01034202.1:0-16596 GCA_013235015.1 Araneus ventricosus
AAATTTGATATTTCTTCCTAAGTGGCATTTCAAATTGGTTACTTGCGTAGCATAATTCCATTTCTATTCTATATTTCTTAATATTTCTCTTTGGTATTCTTTTGAAAATTCAAAATTGTGGGGGCAAAGTATTTGGCAACTAATCCTCATTTTCAAGTAAGAATAATAAATAGTGAAATATTGTTAATTCGAGATTTAAAGGATAGTGTATAAAGTTAATTTCTATGTTCAGGTTTGCATATTAGGTTGACGAATTATATTTAATTTAATCATTTATACTTTAATCATCAAAACTTTAAATTGATGATTTTAACTCAAAATGAAGTAGCAATTGGGACTCGTATGTTTTAGTTATGAATTACTTTTGTCGAACCTTTTTGTGAATGATTAAGAAACTGTTTTTAATTTTGCCTGATACAGATTTATTTTTGTAAGTGTAATCTTTTTCCGTGGGTTTAGGAAAAGTGAGTTTTGTGTTAAACTTTATGTAATTTTCTGTATGTCTTATAATATTCATGATGTAGAATAAAATGTTTGTTTTATCATATAGGTGTCCTGGGTTATTAATGCGAAAATTTATGCATGCTCCCCAATTATTTCTATATATTTAGTGTCTGGAGATATCTGGGATATTATAAAAGAATAATCAGCATAGACGTAAAATTATAAGGCAATATTCCCAGAAGGATTAATTTCATTAGATTTGATGTCAAACACAATGGCTTGTTAGATCTTTATTTTGATTTAATTACATTTCTGTAGTAATCTCAAAGTTAGGCGGTCCCATTTAATGACAGAGGATTTCCTGTTGTAATTTTTTTATAGTATTTATATTAGATAAATTCTAAAATTAACTTCTATACTCTTGATACTAACCAGTATATATATATGTAAAATACTTTAGATTATGTTATTGAAGTAAATTTTGATGACGGCCAAGTTTAGCTAAAGGGAAGATGAAATGATGTATATGCCTTATGTTAAAACAAATCTATAATTAGCAAAACAACTTAAGCAAGTTCCTTTTTAGTGGACATTACGTCAGCAATACTGCTGTTGAAGCCTTTTTGAACTAAAAAAGTTGAGACGAAATGAAATTTTTCGTTCTGTGAAGAAACACATTTCATATTGTAAATGGAGTCAGAAGGTTTGTTAGTAGATATGTTCAGATTCTAGTGTTGCCCACTAAAGGGAGAATTCTTCTTCTTGCCCATACAAGAAGCAAGGGAAATTCAGGCCCCGACGGCACTGCCCACCACTGAGCCCTTGAAGGCAGCCCCTGGCTCTGGACATTTCCAGCCTCAACGCTTAACTTGGAGCTAGACAGGACCTATACGCTCAAAGTCAGCTCCAGGCGCGTTTACCACTCTTAACGCGAATCCCCAGAGAATGATCCTTTCGCTGTATCCCTAGCTATCTAGCCACTCAGGTTGCTAGTTACCAGCCGAATTGATACACCGGGGACCACAGTGCACCACCCGTCTAATGGGTCTCCAAGCATGGCCAACACATGGGGTTTTCGGCTGTCCATGACAAGCAGGATGTAAACAAAGCGGCGACAGCTTCTTATGGAGAGCTTCCTCGCTTCCCGTCGAGAGATGGAAGGATCCGCAAAAAGCAGAAAGGGAAGGGAAGAGTGGAGAAAAAAGGAGACCAGAACACTGGGTACCTTGGGAATGGGACACCCGTACTTACCTAAAGAAGGTGAGCCCCTGAAGGGGCAATTTTTGGACTCCAAGATGCTTTGAATGACATGATTACTCTGAGTCTCTAGTGATAATTTTTTAATGACCTCATTACTATATTATCTGCTGAAAGTAAATAATATTTGATAAAATGAGGAATAAAATGAAATAAGTGATTTTTATGCCCCTGAAGATTTCGGACATAAAAATGTATATTTTGGCCATAAAATAGTAATAAATTTAAAAATATAAATTTTGAAGTTATAAATAATAATAAATGAATTTTCGAGAAAACCTCTTTAGAGTTAAAATTCTATCTTAGTTTTAATATTTCAATTTTTAAAAAAATTTCATAGAAGATCCCTGCATGTCTAATCTTTGTGAAAATGATGGAAAATGCGAATCAGAATTTAAGTGTCATTGTATTGAACCCTGGAAAGGAGAATATTGTGAAGAAAGTGATTACAAATTTAATGAAATTCCATTAATCTATTTTTTAAATGACTTTTTCAGATTGTGTCAGTTCTTCAGTAGCAATATTTAAAAACATAAATTAAAAATAAAAACATATAAAACAACTGATCTAAATTAGATGATATAACAGTATGAATTGTTTTGCACAGATCCGCTATAAATTTTAAAAATGATGAATATTAAGACCAAGCAACAAATACCATTGAAATTTTCTTATATAATTTAGAACATAACAGAAAATCTCTCTGAAGATATATACATTACAAGAGGATTAATTAATTATTTTGATTTTGCTGTTAAACATACGATGATATGAAAAAAATCTTTCATTAACAAAATGCATTAAGGAAATTGCTAGAATTATCATCAAATTGAGAAACTTGAATTATGAAATCTTTTTTCATAGTATTTACTAAAAGAGGTGCCTTAAGAGGAGAAGAAAGAAATGGATATGCAAATAAAAATTCTTCATGTGCATTACGCAACACTGTATGGTAACATACTTAAATGTCTTGAGAACAAGTTTGACCAAATCTTCTGGAATCACTGGAAATCTTTTTCATACTTGTGAATCCCTTTCAAGAAACTCTAGATATTTAGCAATTGTTAGGTCTATAGTAAAGACTTGACATGAGAAGGAACGGTTATTTTCAGAATTTTCGTGTTTTATTCTGATATTTCAAAGTATAACCACATTTCACATTCAGAAATGCAACTTTTATACGTTTCTCATTTTAACGTCGTTTCATTATACTCCCGAATCATTCGTTTCCGTTGTAATACTAATGTAAATCGTATATACGGCTAAAACATTCAGTTATATGTCGATTTCCCTCTCCATAAATTCGCATGTTCATGCCCAAAGTCATTATTTTCTCTTACTTTAAATTCGAAACATTTCCTTATTTCCATATGCGCCTTCCTTAGAAAGCAGAGGGAATAGTGAAAAAGAATGTAAAGAAGTTATTCAACCTTCTTTTCAAGACCAATATTTTCGGTTGAAAAACATTTGTGTTGTTTGTCGAAGCATTAGTGAAAAACATTCAAAGAGCTTCTCTCCATATATATTGCTATAATTAATACTCACAGAAAAACAGTACACCAGATGAAAATCAAATATTATTTTAATTAAACGCATACCTTTATGCACACGAAATCCTAAAAACAACAAATGTAAATTTAGTACTCAAAACATACAATAAATGTACAATATATCTCAATTTTAAGAAAAATGTTAAATTTTGAAATTTCTTTACTATTTTTAATATCATGTATTAAGATTATTGTAAAATGGTTTTAAATTGTTACTTTTAAATTAATAAGCATTGCAGATTTAAATTTGTAATAATGGAGCTTGTTTATAAAAATTTCCATTATACAGCTATTCATTTATACGTCTTTTCGATATACGTTGTTTTTCGTCAGTTCCTTTGAAAGATATATGAACTGTGCTTTTATATATTTTATTAATAGTATTTCGAATAATATTTTCACAGGTACAATAACAGACCAAACAATATAGTATATACTTAAAACATATATGAACGAAATTATGCACCAGGCTAGAGTTTTGGATGTAAATATTACATACCAAATTTAATTTATTTAAATTACTTCGGTTTTAAATTTTCACTTGCCCAGACACATGATTTACAACCTAACTTTCAGCATGGTTTATCAGACCCTGGACACATATCTGAATTTTTAATTTAAATATTAATTAATTAAATTTGTATCATACATCATAGAAGATCTCTAGTGTTCGCATTCATTGGACAAAAAAAATGTAACCTTGCCGACCGATTTTGTGTATATCTTGAAATAAAATGTTTAATTTAGTCTAAGACAGATCGCAGAAAATATTTTTAGTTTGTTTGTTTCGGAGTAATTGTTTGAACTGTGAAAGAAATAGTACGGAATTTAATTTTTGGATGAGAGGAGGATTGTAATGCCAAGAATATATAAAATCCAATGGGTGAATATTTTGAAGACCACAAGAAAATAAGAAAATATATGTCTTCTGAAATAAGGTTTATAAAGAAGAAATTCATTTTTATGCCCCTAAAATTTTATCATTTACCACTTTTAAAAGGACAATTTTGTATAAAATTTCTGTTTCATTGTGAATAAAAGTGTTAAATGAAACAAATTCTATGAAAAGTAATTTCTTGAAAATGACTTGACAGTCATTAAATGAAAATTTTTCTATTTTAAGAATTTATGATTTTTTTCGTAGATCCCTGTATACCTAATCCTTGCAAAAATGATGGAGTTTGCGAATCATACGGATCAGGATTTAAGTGTAGTTGTATGGCGGATTGGATTGGAGAAACTTGTGATGAAAGTGAGTAGAAATTTCATGAAATATATTTACCTAAATTCTTTTTAAAGTTATTTTCCCCAGATTGTGAAAGTTCCTCTGTAGCAGTGGTTCTGTCCATAAATTGTGAATTACATAGTGGGAAATTTCATGAACAAAAAAACAAAGAAAATGACAATTCTTCATTAGACGAGAGAAAGAAAATAAATATATTTTAGACATTATATATCAAATTTTCAAAACGTAAAAGATTGCGACCGAATTAAAATTGTAATCGAAATTTTCTTAAATAATTAAGATTTAACAGAAATCATCTTATACATCTGAAACCTGGATTAGAAAAACACTTTTTTGTCAACTTTTAGCGAAGCGGTTTATATTGCCGAAAATAAAATAAATCTACATTCAAATTCAAATGTAATTTTCGCGACATGGTATAAAATTCTTAAATACCCAGATTATACGCTTTGCCTAATCTTCTATAACCCTGGATACTCATATTGAATTATTACAATACAATATTTGTTTCTCAAGTTGTTCTAAATCCTTTATTTAAAGTCCAAAGATAAAAAAATTGCTGTGCGGATAGAAATGATATGAGACGAGAAGGAGCTCATATTTTACAGTATTTCCTTCTTGTTTTGTTGGATTTCCAAGGATGTCTATATCTCATTTGTATTATTTCCCGTGTTTGAGATAATCGTTTTCACATGAATATGGACAGTTTAACAAAGACACCTATATTTCCAAATTAGACACCAGTTGACAATTTCGGATGTAAATAGTTTGTACCATGTTTTATTTATTTAAATTAGCTTGTTTTTAAATTTTAGCGTTCCTATACACAATATCAGACTGTTAATGCTTCGGCATAATTCTTCAACTACCGGACACATATCTGGAATTCTACATTTAAGATTTAGTACTGAAATTTTTTCACCCATATTTGGGTTTTTTGATAAATTATGCTCTGAACATTTCGGACAGACGGATTCCAATTAACTTAGTATTTCATTGTGTTTCATCAAAATTTTATACAAATTTGGAATCTCAATAAAATAAAGTGTAAAATGCTAACTGCATAGTTAATTGCTTAATTAAGTTACTGTTTTAGAATGCATATGGATGTACAAAAGAATTTATTAAATCGGTGACCTCGCTGAAGGTTGTTCTTTTAACGTAGAAAAAAATCTTCAATTTTGGTTTAAGCCGAAATACCGAAATTTCATCGTATTTCTTGATTAGTTCCTGAGTAATTGTTTATATGGTGATAGGCGAAATACGAAATATAATTTTTGGGTCTCGAAAAACTTCAAAATGACATGAATATTTAGAATCTCGACTGCGAATTTTTTTAAGACGACAATGCAGTCCAATCTCAAGAAAATAAATAGTGTCAGATGAAATGAGGATGATGATGAAACTATGTATTTTTACGCTCTTAGGGATTTCTAATTAATCACTTTTCTGGTGATATTTTTAAATCAAGTTTCTGTTGCATAGTGAATACATATGGAAAATTAAATAAATACCAAGAAATTTATTTTTATGAAAACGGTTTGAGATAAAATTCCTTATTCCTTTGTTTTAATATTTTAACAATTTATAAATTTACAGAAGACCCCTGCATGCCTAATCCTTGTAAAAATGATGGAAAATGCAAACTATATGGATCAGGATTTAAGTGTACTTGTATTGCGCCCTGGAAAGGAGAAAGTTGCAATGAAAGTTAGTAGAAAGTTAAAGAAATATCTTTTGCCTAATTTTTTTAGATTACTTTTATACGATTTTCACATTATCTTAGTAGCAGTGTTTAAGGCTATAAATTGTGAATTACATGATGGGAAATATAAGAACTAGAACCACAAGAACGAAAGTAAGAATTCTGCATTTGAAGAGTTAAAGAATATAAAAGAAACCCGATTATATATCCAATTTTTATAATGTAAAATATTTCGAACAAATCATAAATGCTATTCAAATTTCCTTTAATGAAAACGTAACATAAAGTCTGCAAAAAAATTTACATCTTATTCTGTAAAAATAATTAATGCATTCAGATTGATTGTGTGGCGAAACTAATATTAATTATTGAATTTGTGAGAATTATCAATAAAATTACAAATCTTTTTTTTTATAATATTTGCTCGAAGAAACGTCCTTAGACGTAAATTGAAAAACGAGCCTGCAAAAATTTTACTGTACGCAACATTGTATTTGTAATCTATTTAGATGCCATGAGAATAAGTTTCATCTAGTTTCTCTAATCTTGGATACAGTTTCTCTCAAGAAACCCCAAACAAATAATAATTTTTGGCCTATTGCAAAGATTTGACACTGGAAATATTTATTCTTAAGTAAGTTTCTTCTTGTATTTTCGGATTTCTAAGGATACCCAAATATGATTTAAAATATTTCTTGTATTTCTATAATCATTATCTCAGGCACATGGACAAATAAAACAATATAGTGTTTACAAAGTCAAACAAAGTCCAAAATTTGACTCATGTCTACAACTTCGGATGTAAATATTTCATTTCATTTTTTTTATTTATTGAAATTATCAATTTTCGAGTGCCCATACATAAAAACACACATTCTTTGACATATTCCATCAAATTACCGGTCATATATTTGCAATACTAATTTTAATTTTAATTACTAATATTTAACCAGCAAGAATGTGCGTTGCTTACACCTACGCGAGGACTCGCGGAGGGCTTCGTAGGCCTGGGTCATGTTTTCCAAACAAAGCGTGAAGAAAATTATATTTACTTTTATAGGAAAAATTTATTGTACGAGTGTACAGAATGTGAAAAATTAATAAAATAATTTTCAGATAAATCTCTTTTGAAGAATGTATTAAGATCGATGAATGCTTGTACTTCCAAGGTATTTATTAAAACGTTCGTTCAAATTACCTGATAAGTATTAATGCATCATGTGTCTCACCAATAAGCATTTCCAAGACTTTTGAATCGATTATACAAATTTTGCTTCGCCAAAGTTATCGGGTAGTTGTATAAAGATGTTTTATGTAAAAGTTGTCATATTTTTGCGAGGTTCTTTTTAAAACTATCTGTTAATTCTGCCTTTCCCCCCGTTTATTACACCATTTTTTACCTCCAGCCTTTTTCTAAATAATCGGTGGACTCACAAATATCTCATGAATTGTCTACTTCCTTTCAGAATTCGACTTATGACCTATAACTAATTCAACAGCAACAATTTTTTTTTTGTTTTCTTCGTTAATCGATACTTAATAAGCTGATTACCAACTAAAAGCTTTTCTAATCGTTACATCTCACATTTGTAGTTCGTGTATCGATAAAATGCAGCGATCTATCACTTCTCTTTAGTAATCCTACACAGAAACGCGAGCGCGCACATCGGGCTTCGGTTGCCCTACCGTTTGTTTTCCTAGATAACAAATGAGGTGAAATTCTAGAAATACCTGTGGTCAGCAAGTAAATGACCTTGAATGCAGGTGCTGTGAATCTGGAACAATTCCTCGCAGGACCGATGCATGCCCTCCCGAGTTAATTATCCATATTTTGCGTTTCTCATTTATTACTCTCAGGAAGTATCGTGCGTTCGCATTCATAAGTATAGACAAATATAATCAGAAATCTTGCTGACAGGTTTTACAAAAATCTTGAAACCTGTCTTTAAATTTGGCTTAAAGAGGACACGCCAAATTTATTTTGTCATGCTTGATTAGTTTCTGAGTAATTGTTTACATACAGATAGGCATGTTTTGAAAAATCCTTTTTTGTGTATATTGAAAAGAAGTTTATATTGACAAGAATGAAGTGTATATTGACAAGAATGAAACATTCATATTCAGAGGATGAAGTTTATATTGGCAGGAATGTATCAAATCCTGAGATCGAATATTTTGAAAACCGCAATACATTCTCATAAAAGTAAAATAGTCTTTTGAAATGAAGATTGTATTGAAGAAATGCATTCTGATACCCACAAATATTTATCTTTTACCTGTATTCAAGTGACATTTTTATATATAAATACTGATGCTAAGTGAATAAAAGTTTTAATTGAAATAAATACTTAGAAATACAGTTTCGTGATAAAGGCTTTATAGTTAACAGTTATTGTTGTGTAATTAAATTTCACTATTTCAAGAATTTATAATTTATTTTGAAGATCCCTGCATACCTAATCCTTGCAAAAATGATGGAGAATGCCAAGTACATCAATCAGGATTTAAATGTAATTGTTTTGTACCTTGGAATGGAGAAACTTGTGAAGAAAGTGAGTAGAAATTTAATGAAAAATCCTTTACCTAAATTATTTTTTAAATTATTCCTCTCAAATTGTGACAGTACTTTAGTATCAGTATATAAGTCTCTAAAACTGTGAATTACGTGATGGGAAATTTAACACACAAAGAAAAGAACAATAAACGTATAATTCTGCCTTTGACGAGTTAATGAATATAAATCTTTTCCATACATACTTTAATAAATTTTCATATTTTCTATATATCGATGAAGTAAAAATGCCATTGAATTTTTTTAAGTAATTAAAAACTTAACAGAAAATCGCTGAACTGATATATATCTTATATTGGTAAGATTATTAATGCTCTAACTGTTACCAGCTACTTCGTCGTCGAGAAATTTGAGTTATCATATTTTTTATTCACAAATCTCGATGTTCTGCTGCATGTAGAAATGGGAATTAAAATTTCTGACAGTTGATAATAATTGAAACTTTTACGGGAGTGTACTTGTAATGCTGATATAGGTAGGTACTTTGTTTATCTATAGCAGCAAGCATTCCATACTGCAATTTTTGCTTTAATTTCTTTTGACAGGATGCAGATGTTTTGAGCGCTGCCCACGAAATCTCCACTCCACATATCCAGAAAACCGTATTTACTCCGCCCTCTGAAAAATTTCGTGCACACTCCACATATAATTTCAATTATAAAATACGTGGTTCTTTAAAAAGTACTGCTGAAACGTTGAGTGTCTGTTAATCATGGTCAATGATTTTTTAAAAGGGAATTGTATTCTTTTAAATTAGAATGACAAATCCGTCGATATTATAGGAATGGGTGGAATAAAAGCACTCTTTCCTCTCCCTGTTCCTGGTATAATAGTAGCTAGTACTATGTGTGAACCCAGGTGTGTCATTTGTAACCGTGTGCCATTATACAATCTCGGTGCATCGAGATTACGCATCAATAGTACTTGCACACTGAGTTTCAATCTCAGCTTGTGGGTGCGAACCCCTGACAATTCCAAAGAATTAAGGAATTGTACATACAGGATATGATGTTTCTTGATCGTTGTCCGTCTCTGCAATAACTCCCTCCATTTGTGACGTACTTTTTCATTTATCTTTTCGACAATTTGGCCAGAATTGCCCTTTCACATAACCATTCTCTTTTTCCCATATTGGCTTTCAGTTCAGGATAAACCTTGTTTATCAGCTCGCCTGTGCTATCAATAACGTTATAAAATCCCTCGTTCGTTGCAATTATTGAGTTTGGATCTGTTTTAAGCCATCCTACGCCAATTTTCAAAAGAGAGCCGCATTTTTTCTGATTCTGTATCGGTGAACAGTTGTGCTCTCATATTCGCTGAGAGATTAAATTTTTGACATTCTCCCATAACAGATACGCATTTGAACATGTATGTATTTCATCTGTCAGTGTCAACCTAATTATTATATATACAAACTGCCTAAAATAGTCTGTCATAAATACTACCATCCCACCCCTAATATACTTTGGTTGCTATGGTATTGTTCCCTATTCGATTAAACGCTTCAACTGTCCTTTTGTGCGATATTTTACAGTCGCTTCAAATTAACACCTTACAATGCTACAATATCCTATAGCGCTCGCTAATTTTAGTAAAGTTTCACATTGGCGTTAGTACTGAATGCAGCGTCAGCCTATCATCAAACAGCGAGTTGGTTATTCCGGAAGAAGCCACTGTGACAGGAACTTTTTTTGTCATTCCGAATTTGAGGTAAGAGTAGATTAAGAAGGAAAGTTTTCTGAGTACTGCCATGAGCATCTGTAAAAAACAAACCACCTTCACTACTTTCAATTTGTAGCAAAACATTATCAAAAACGGTTTTTGTTCTGGGTTCAACAGCGAAACGAACTCTGTTAGTCTCTGTTTCAATTCTTCAGTATAGTAGAACAGTTGCTGCATTAGGTCAGTACTAAGTTCCCTTGTTGTACGCGGTCTACTCTTCCGAAGCTCGATAGATCTTCTCTGGTTATCGAGATCAGTTAGTTTTCACTTAAATTAATGCTTCGTTGTAAATGAAATCATTGTATTCAACGTTCGTTTACACTAGATTCTTGCAGTCTGTAAAATATGTCATCGCCTTTTATTTATTTGCCCACGCCGACACAACCTAACCAGACCAGAGGGTATATTATAAGACAATGACACGGAAAGCAGCGAATAAAAGACAACATGTAATTTTTTTTACTTTTCCCACATTTTCTGTGGATTTGAAAGTCCATAGGTTGCTATTATTATCGCAAAAAGCTCTCACAACTTTGCCGCCGCCCGCATTTTATGTCCTCTTTCAATTGAAAATCCCAATTATTATCATTCTCTATTAGTCCTTTTTACTCAGGTTCCTCTCTGAATGTAGATAATTCTTAGTGATTATGCTTTTTAAAGTGAACAAAAGAAGTTGGTCTTTGCACAAGGTGTATCAGCTATCTTGAATAAAAGCATTCCATATTGCTTTCATGCGCTGTATAGAATTTTCGGATTTTACACCAGGCCAATACTCTACAGAGATACCTTGAATTAGGTGATTCTATTTATTTGTTGAAGTATTCCAGGTATAAAATATTGGGAACTCGACAAACGGTACACTTTTTGCCATATTATCTTTTCTACATAGTTAAAAAATGCGGTCAGCCAGTTTTTGAAGGGATCGATACTATGCTACGGAAATGAATTTCATTCAAATAGACTCATTCACCGTTCTCTAAGTCTACAGCCAGGAGAAACAAATGTGCAGTGGTGGGAGGATTTTCTTGCACCGAAAAACCTAATAGCCATCACAATGAGTCATTGCTACTAACGTAATGACCGGACTCCTAAGTGTGTACTTCGTCGACAGTATTTTCGAGCTCCTTTTTCTTGAAATTTAAAATGGCTTAATTGCTCTTATTGTTAATTTATTTTCTCTCAGCATTGTACTGCAAGCTTCTGCTTTCTTTTAAACATTTTTGTCAAAAAAGAAGAATAAAGACTACCTAACTGTTATCGACAGTAGCGGAATCGCCAACAAAGAAAGTATTTTACAACAATTTTCTAGGGAGAATAGCAGCATTTCTTGATTTCCGCACTTTAAATTTTTAGAACAATAGTAATTGTGTTTCGCAAGTTTGAAAATGTTGTGTCTTTGGACCTGCTGGAGACCGAATGGAAATCAAGATATGCTTTACACCAAAACCGTAGAAAATAACGGAAGTCAATAATTACTCAAACTCATTCTTCTCCAAGACGAATTTAGTGTAGTGAAGCAATTAAAACATGTAAAAAAATGCAGGAATCTAATAAAAAGCCGTGAAACTCGCATCTCCACTCTGGAATCTTGAAATTTCATCTGCTCTTCTTGCCGTCCGATTCGTAATTTATAGTTAACTAGAAACGTGCCATTATATAAATTGCCAAGAAATTGTAGAAATGATATTTTGGAATAAGAATCCAGAAATTCTGAACATTGTACTTTGGTCTAATTTTCAGTATCTTCTGAAACTGATTTAGCTAAAATTCTAGTAAAAACTGTTAAATGTTGCCAAATTAGCGAAACTTTTGGTGGCCGATACAAGGAATTTTTTCTTCATCTTAAATAACGAAAGGCAAAGTTCCAGAAAGATATTTTCCTGTATGGGATTTTCTGTTGCTTTAAAATAACTTAATTTTGCTAGATGACTTCGAATTGTAAGGAATATAAATGAATTTCCCTTCTATACACCGAAGGTGTTACATTTTTTCTTTTTAGGGAATTGCACTATAAGTTTTGCAATATTCAGCTACAGATGAATTAAAGCTCCTATCGTCATTTTGCCACCTTATGAAAATTTTTACCAGATTCCGTGGAAAATTTTACCTAATAGCTATTTAATATACCTTTAAATGGAAAACTTACAGTGAGATATGCAACGCAGTCGCTTGAAAAACTGTAAGCTTGCATTAAAATGTTTGGCCTTA
The DNA here is from genome assembly GCA_013235015.1 of Araneus ventricosus. Classification (NCBI taxonomy): domain Eukaryota; kingdom Metazoa; phylum Arthropoda; class Arachnida; order Araneae; family Araneidae; genus Araneus; species Araneus ventricosus. Next base: position 12,705 of record BGPR01034202.1, read on the forward strand.
CAGGTGCCTAACTTAACGATAGTGTATAACTCACACCGTTATAGAGATAATTCATTATTATCATCCATTAGTCGATTGTTCTAGGGAGCGTTATATATATGTCGTTATAGACTCAAGCTTCCAGAGAGAAAAAGGCTAAAATATGACAAAATGAGAGTGTCTAACCTTTCCCCTAATCGACCGCTTGGCAGGTTCTCCGATGCACCGCTAGATTGAAAATACCACAGAGTTTTATTTGTTGTCCAAACATATTGCGGATGCCATCGGCTCTCAACTCAAATCAACACCGGGCCGCGGTGGCCTGGTTGTAAGGTCTCGGTTTCGGGGAGGAGGGCTCTAGGTTCAAAACCCGATTCCACTGTAGATCCAACGTGTATGGGGGCCTGCTGCACATTAAATCATACATTCCGGCCAAACGTCCTCCCGCTGGTGTAGTCCGGAATTTTGGAGAGGGGTTGGCGGACAGGCGTCGTCATCTGATCACGGTTCAAAATGACGAGGTCTGTCACAAAATAGCCCTCGTGTTGCTTAAAACCGGGACGTTAATGTAACTAAACCAAGTTCAAATCAACACCATTCTGGCGCATGATAAAATTTTATTGTTTTTTCAGAGATCTTTTGTGTGGAGAAAAAATGCTATGGCGGTAAATGCGTGATTCAAAACGGTGTGGAAACATGCATTTGCCCTGAAGACTATGTTGCTGAAGGAAATGAATGTCGAAAAGGTGATGTAAAATTTTTCAAAAAATAAATTATTTAAAATAACATTAGAACTTGAATAATTAATTCATGTTGATATAAACTGCCTGCCTTATTGCTTTACAAACCTCATAAATATCTATTTCACTAAGATTTCATTCTCTGATGTTGACGGAACGATTTGAATTGTCGTATTTCAGTGAAATGTTCAGAGAGAAGCTGCATAGGAGGCGCTTGTAGAATCATACAGGGTAACATCGAAGACTGCGTTTGTCCTGTTGGTCATGTGCTAATTGGTGATACTTGCATAAGTAAGACCAGCATGATAGGTCATCTGTATTACTTATATGGTTAATGAATTTCAATTCCTTAAGTTGATCTAAGATAAAGGTTAAATCTTTCTTTTTGGATCTTAATTAATTTTTGCAGTGTTCATCTATTTTTCGAATTTTGTTATTACAAGTTCTACGATATGTTGCTAGTGTGCAAAACTTAGGGCCCATCAACATTTAGAAGCATGCAGACATGAAATTTGTGAAAGAGGTTTGTAACCATCAACAAAACAAACTTGATTTTAGTAGAAAGATTTCTCATATAAAACCAGGCACCACAAATTACGTAAAAATACTTCATCTAGTTACCGGAAATACCACAGGGAGCATGATGACATGAGAAAGGAGTCTGAAGGGAAGTTTTTAAAAAGTTCTCTACAATTCTGAGTTAATTCCTAGTGCAATAAGGATAAAAGAAATTATCTCGATGATTTTGCACGAGAGAGAAAATTTAATAAGCTGGAGAAAGAATGTTGTGTAACTAGTGTAGTAAGAGAGTTTGTTTTCGGATATACTCTAGTTTTCGTTCTTTGAAAGCTTTCCTAATAATTTGTGCAACGGTGAGTGAGTTTGCTAGCAGTCGTCCAAGAAAACCAGCACCATCAGATAACTATTCTATCGCTTTGAAAACGAAAAGGGATCGCTAACAGTTAAAGGAGATTATTGTTCAAAACTTACTTGAGGCAGCCGTATGTCATGTACTATAGTCATGTATCCGATGTATTCTGTCTTCTTCTCTCATCAAATAGCCAGCATGTCGCTTTGAAAACAAAAATATATAGCTAGAAATTCAAGGTGAACATAATTCAGCACTTGAGTGAGTTAAACTGACATTATGTATCACAACTGTGGTTTATTCTGTCTTCTCTCCAAAGATGCATGTCACTAAGGCCTAGCCATATGTGGTGGCGTTTACAGTGGTTTAGGGAGCGTATAATTTGAACGGATCAAAAGTGATTCAGATTCCTCTTCACAACTGAAAATCGTTTGAATGTCACGAATGATACTGAACGCCAAATAGTATGGACAAAGACGGGGATGAGGTCTCAAACGAGTAACGTCATGGAAAAGGAACTTTTTGGCAGCCCTAGAGGTCTAGAGATCCCAGCGACCTAAAGCAATATGCTCAATGGGAAGATCTAAGCATCATATTTTTGATGTGCTTACCTTAACCGGTGATCGTTATTACTAGCAAGAATCGTAACAGAAGTGCCATTGGTCAATATTCCCTTTTTCTCGATGCTAATGACCAAGACCATATCAGAATCATGTTGAGGATGGGCTGCCGAAGAGTGAGAATATTACTCAAATAGTTTGACCAGCTAATGCTAAGATTTAAATCCCGCTGAACATGTGAAGAGGGCTTTAGAAAGATGCCCATATCCACCGGAGAATATACAAGAGCTAAAACAAATGCTGATCGAGGAAAGGGTATACCTGTAGCACAACTTGATAAACTTAAAACAATTGTGCTGAAGTGATGTTTAGGAAGCACTGCAATTAAAAGAATGCAATAGCCCGTGTTTATTCTACCTCTTTAGCAGACAATTTTATTTCAAGACACCATTCTCTTAATAAAATAATTTTTTGCTTTAGTTTTAACATTATTTGTTCTCTGTTTCTGCAAAATTTCGTTTTTATGTAATATCTCGATTAAAATTAATTATAATATCACTTTCACACTCATCATGTGATTTCCTTCAAAGTAAGGGAGCAAAAATAAACCCCTCCCTAAGTTTTTCACCCTATTGTATTACTAGAGTAAAATCTTGAATTATACGTATGTTTATGAAGGTTATCAAAAATTGATTTCTTGGGAACCACAAATTTAAAGTGAATTTACTTATATATTTTTGATATTTATATAAAATATTTCTAGAGATCATACATGTTTTTCGTGGGATGATAGTTATAGAATGGCTCTATTATCTCTCGCTATGGTAATTCAGATGTCTAATCTAGGGTTTTAATTAATTTTAATTTAAATCTACGACTAGTGGAAAATACAAACTATAAGTGGTTATTTCGAAATACTTGGTAAGTTTTACAATTTTTTGGGTTTAATCGATTTTGATTCAGAACTTTTTATATATTTAAATATATATATTTTTTCTTTACAGTTACTACTTGTACCCCTAGCACATGCTATGGGGGAAGATGTGAGAAGAAAGATGGTAAACTTGTATGTATCTGTCCCGATGGATTCCGCTTAATAGGTGTTGGATGCTTTGGTTAGTATAAACAACAATAAAATAATTTGAGAAAACTCTTATCATTAAAATAGGCCTTAGATTACTTGTCATTATCTCCAGCGATGAAAAATAGTTCTTTGTGAAAGAAAATTGAACCGACTTGGTATTTTTAAAAAACGGGGACTTTGTCCACATGTTAATATGAATTCTTGTTACGTGAAATATAAATATCAGATATAAATGATATAGAATGTTATATCCAAACATGTAAAATGAAATTATTAATTAATTTTGTTTCATAATTTTTTAAATTTAAGTAATTTTAAAGTGTTATAACATTTTTGTAATTATACAGGGTGATTCAAAATAATGGCTACGGAAACGCTTGAGAGAAAGTTACCTATATCAAAATTCCAAATAGTATAATAAAAAATTCTTATCATTCATTGTGCAAAAAATTGGTCCATTACTCCCTCCTCCAAATATTTCGGTGCTGTCTGATAACCGATATAAATATTCTGTTCATATTTTGTGGTTAAAAATGATCGTTATGGCTATGGCCTTAAAAATTGGTAGAATTTTATATCCAATTTTCCTTCATTTGTCTAATAACAAATATTTTCTGTTACTTAAAGTGAATTACTTTCAATGAGATTTTTCAAAGTCAAC
>BGPR01034203.1:0-16595 GCA_013235015.1 Araneus ventricosus
AAATTAATTTTTATTCTTAATGAAAAGATTTGCTTTTCTGGAGTGTCTATTATTAGTGTTATGAAATAATTTGCAAATCCCATAGTAAAAATGAAGAAAATTATTGTGTCGTAAAAAGTACGACACGCACCTGCTTGTGTAAAAAATTATAATACGCCCGCTGGAAGGTTAAAATATTTTTATATTTCATATACTATATTCCGTAATTCTTGAATTCCCAGATACAAACATTTATGTTCATAGATGAAAATAGCTCGATTTCTGAGCTACGCCATCGAGTTAGTTACTTTCGTTTCCAGTGTAGATGAGACAGATGCAAAAATAATGTAGATAATTTCGTTCTTTCCCTAATGTGGCAGCATAGTGTATATTGTATTTAGTTCCTTCTGCGTGATCTGATTCCCAAGTTGCCTTTTCATCACATCCTGAGCCCTCATTGAAAAACAAAATCTGAGAAGGAAAGACGTCTCACAGTCTGGATCCTAACCAATCTCATTATCTCTGTGATGATATGGGAAATGAGAGAAACTTGATGTAAGACTTTTGTGATGGACACTGATTGAAAGAAGGCTTTGATGTATGTACATTTAATTAATTAAAAGCATTTAGTAATGAGTTCAGAAAATTATTCCAGTAGCAGACAATCCAATAATGATTTTTGTATAATAATTCTTATATGTACGCTTATTACCCCTTTCCGGGCCTGTGGTTCCATTTGGCAACACCAGGGTAACGTCATTACTATGCGTTTTCGCTTTCAATTTGGGGTAGAGAGGGTAAAATGGGGTGTGGATGTAACCTAACCCAATTTCAAATGATTAACGACCGACCGAATTTATTTTAATTAATTAATTAATTGAGAAATTTATTATTCTTTAATAATTGAAAATTTTCAGTTAGAAGGTTTTCTAAATTATATTTTTTTCCAACTTATTAGAATTTGAGCCAGAAAAGGTTAAAAGTACAAATATGAAAATTGCAACCCATCAAATTAAGTGAATTCTTTTCTTTCAACTTTATTTATTAAATTTTTTGGGCACAAGGACACTTTGGAGTCGAAGTTCATTCGTTTCATGCATAATTAGATGATGATAACGGAGAGGAAACCAGAACGTATCTTGACAATTTCCAATTAACATATTGCCCATGCTTAGTCAACTCATATTTACAATTCACCAGATCGATATTCATCATAGATCTTTGGTCCATAAAAATACGGAAACATTCACCACTGTTTTCGTGCACGAAGCACATGGGCAGGAAATGGTGAATGCCCGTCGAAATCAAACGAGCCGCAAAGACAACAACCACTCTCACAGGCCTGACGCCCGACGCAACCAGCGCGAAGAAGTCCGACCCGAAGGCATTGACCCTATAGGCAGTCATGTCGAAACAATCGTGTGCCTGTAGTCATCATTCTCTGTCCTGGAGCCGTCGTGTTAGCTCAGAGCTGTGGCCATAGAAAACTCGAAGACCTCCACCACGGGACCCCTTCTATGCCCCAGCGGACAGAGTAATCCACTCCTTGATATCTAGCGTCTCTGAAATGCCACGACTTCTCCCTGGCAATCGAGAGGCTAGTCCCGGACAAGTCCGAAATTATATTGAGCATCATGCTGTCTGAAACCACTTCCACCAAAATCTGTCTTGGCTGTGGTTTCGCTAGATAGATCTTTGGTACAATCGGGTCTTTGATCTAGATTCCTCCACTTCTTATCTGAAACTCTGCCATGAAACTACATAACAGCTCCATGATTTTCTTCTTTTCAAAGCATAAGTGAAAAGTTTCGACGTTAATGTACAAAAATGTACAACGCAGATTTGATTATGATCTTGAATAATTTATGGATGTCAGTTTAAAAGTTTAACTTATGAAAAATTCGAAACACAATACTACAGACCTAGAGAATGGGACCACTGCTAATAAAATGCTTTAGATTTTAATATTTTATTCCTATGCATTTTAGATTATGGACAAAAAACGCTCAAATCTGTGAATATTATTATTGAAAAGACGAAAACCGTCAAAAGTTATTGAAATATTTGGATTATTAATGAGAATGGATTAATTTAGATAATTCAAAAGATGTTTTAAAATATACGGAGAAAGAAGAACGCATGAAAATATTGTGTGAACTTCAGAATTTAAAAGAGATTTCAAGATCCTTTTCCCCTGAAAATGATTCATGTCTTCAAGTCTTGTAAACAAAATTTTGGATAAAAGATAGTATAATGAAATCTCAAGTATTCCACAGAGATGACGTTGGTTGATATGGTGGATGGATGATGGGTATATTGGATAAATAAAAATGTTATGTAATTGGAAGATGAAAACGGGAATATTTGCTATGCGAAATGTCTTAGAAACAAATTAATTATAAAATATTTAATATATACTGCATTTCTGCATCATAATAGAAGTTATACAACAAAAATACTAATAATCTAGACTTAACTGTAGAAACGTAAATCAGCATGAAATTGAACTGTGGCGACAAAACAGAAAAAAACCTATTAGTGATGATATGATATTTCTCTACAGGTCTACGTTTTCTAGCTGCTATATCAAGCTATCTCATGAAAAGCATCACGTCCGTACTCTCTTGCTGTTCAATGTATTTCAAGGCCATTCTTACGATTCATTTCATCACCGATATCTGTCGACTGTTCTTCAAGCTGGTCCATTGAAACAACCAATTCGAAAAGAAATGTTAACAACGGCAGTAACTACCACAACGGTCTAATCGGCTAGGAGGCTGCAGGAACACTAACTTCAAGGCAGTCTGGTGTCCACTTAACCTTGACGCCCTACAACTAGCAAAACAAACACTCGCCTAACAATAGTGAAACCTACGGAATGTTTTTAGATTGCGCAGATGTTTAGTTTTCTAAGAACCGATGTCGGTTAAAATGGAACGTCAAATAACGTGACTCTCTTGTATATAAATATTTTTTAAATGTATCAGAAAAGAAAAATATTGCCATAAAATATGAAAAAACATTTTAATATACTCTAGTGTTTAACCCCTTCCGTCTCGCTCCTGTCAAAATCACGGGGTGAGGTTTCGCATTATATTTCTCGTATTTCCGGGTAGGAGTTTCCAAAAGAAACGCACCAAAAAGATTGAAAACAATCCATTTCTTATAACACGAAAATTTCATTCATTATTTTACTCACCAGATGGCAGTAGCAGACTATTTATGATGTAATTGAAGACAGTTGCTTGTCACAATAACTCTGATTGTTGGTTTTTCTGAAAAATTAAATTTTCTTAATTTCAATCAAAAAATTCCAAAAATTAAAAATGAATACATATATCGTTCATATATTCATTTTTATACAATTTTTTTGAATAAAAAATAGGCACTTTTTTGCTATTTTCTTGAAAATTATGCTATCCTTAATGGGTTAATAATATCTATTTTCTTCAGAAATTCTAAATTCAAGCTATTTTTCACTCAGTATATTAGCTTCTTTACTTAACAGGCTCGATTCGATTACTAAAAACATTAAGATATATTACACGACAGGGCATCATTAATAACCTTGATTCACTTCACTCTACAGGATAATTCATTAACTGCAAACACTGATAATTAATAGGTTACCTAAATAGCTAATCCAATACTGAATAGTTAAATATTAAATGAGTTACCAAAAACATACATCACAATGCATACAATCTTCGAATCATCCATTACACCAACACAGACTTGACAATAGATCATTATCTTTCATGTTCGAAGAAGAAAGAAAAACGTTTTTTCCCCTCAGAAAGATTAGCTCTTGAAGGGAAAAAAACGAGCTTAACATTTAATTTCACTCGATAGAGGTTAGAAAAAAAGCGAGTATAAAAGAAAATGCTCAACTTTTGATCGATAGGTCTTCACTTCAAATGACTTCCAAAAAAGAGAGGTTGTATCGAAAAATGATGTAAAAAATTCCAAGAGTAGATAGAATCATTATTTTGACTGTCAGATACTGCTTTAACTAATGTGTTTTCGATATTTCCGTGATTTGGTCAAATCTTTCTGATGATCTTTATTTGCAAAATTAAACAATGCATTCTTTGTTTTTGGTACCATTTTTCAATCCTCACTTTGTTAAAAAAAGTGGAATGGAAAATCTGAAGGAAGAAAAAATTATATCAAAGTGACATCTGAAAAATTTGTTTTGATCAGTTCAGTGAGGGCTAGAGATATATCTTTTTGGTTTCTTGGAAAGAATGTTTTAGATAAAGGAGAGAGGTATTGCTAGGGGAGCAGGCAGAAATATATATTTGCAATCAAAGAATAAAATATGATTTGATGATCTCATATAGTGAACTGAGCTAGTTGATGATATAATATATTGGAGTGAATTATCTGAATCGTTTGATGATATCATATAGTGAAACTTGATTAATTCGAAAATGACGGGGATACAATAAAAAAATTCGATTCATGAAATTTATTTCCATAATTGGCAGTCAAAATTTACTTTTAATGTTTAAATAATTTAAATAAAATAAATTTATTTTGATCAGTAGATGAAACCTCGAGATATATCTTCTTTGTTTCTTGGAAAGAAAGTTTTAGATAAAGGAGAGAGATATTGCTAGGGGATCAGGCAGAAATATATATTTGCAATCAAAGAATAAAATAGTATTTGATGATCACATATAGTGATATATTCATAACTGAAGGAACTGAGATAATTGATGATCTCAGATAATGAAATGAATTATCTGAATCATTTGATGATATCATAAAGTGAAACTTGATTAATTCGAAAATAAAGGGGTTGCAATAAAAAAATTCGATTCATGAAAAATTTGCCCATAATTGGCAGTCAAAATTTATTTTTAATGTTTAAATAATTTAAATAAAATAAATTTGTTGTGATCAGTAGGTGAAGCTTCGAGATATATCTTTTTTGTTTCTTGGAAAGAATGTTTTAGATAAAGGAGAGAGATATTGGTAGGGAATCAGGCAGAAATATATATTTGTAATTAAAGAATAAAATATTATTTGATGATCTCATATAGAGAACTGAATGAAATGAGCTAGTTGATGATCTCAGACAATGAACAGAATGACCTGAATTATTTGATGATCTTATATAATGAACTGAATGATATGAGTTATTTGATAATATCATATAATGAACTCCATAATCTGAATTATTTGATGATCCTACATAATGAACTGAATTATCTAAATTATTTGATGATCCCATACAATAAACTGAATAACTTAATGATCTGAATCATTTGATGATCTCATATGGTGAAACTTGATTAATTCGAAACTGACAGGACTACAATAAAACTCCATTTTAAAGAAAATTGTGTCTATAAATTGTAGTAAAGTTTTATCTTTAATATCTATCAATTTTCATAAAGAATATATAATTAATAATTAAAGTAATAAATAAGAGATTTAAATAAAAAATAATAATTATTATAATCAAAATCTTTTACGATCTTCAAAATAATAAGTTCAATAAATAAGTAATTATAGCACTTGGAATACATTAATTGTGCAATGAAACTTCAAAATAGAATATACAATTCATAACTAACAATCTTGAAGGCTTTTATTAATTGAGAATTTTTATAGCTCTGTTATTTAAATACAATGTATGGCAACAAAGTCCTCGCGTGAATTAATGTCCGTAAAATTTTATTTACTTGCGATCACTGACGACAAAAAGGACGTATTTACATAAGAAAATCAATTCCGAAATACAAACTTCTTTATTTTTACAATGTTAAGTTTTGGATTCGAGTTAACAGAATTAGAATTAAAGACTTATTTAACATTATGTTAATATGAAATTCAAGGGACCAAAGAAAAAATGCAAATAATCCACAAATGTGAATTAAAGGTGATTGAACTAGACACGTTCCGTTGTATAATTGTAAACCATGTCATATGTCGCCGTATTTTGCGGTAGTTCACCGAAAACATTTGTAGGCATGAAATAGCAATGGGATTATTTTATACAATCTCTAAAAATAATTGTTAACATTTAATTTACTCTCATTGGTCAGAAGATAACGGGTTCGTGCCCTGATACATTTAGAAATTTATTATTCCTCGTAAAAGATTCGAACGAATGAAGTCACTGTCCATTAGCATTTTTCAGCTGAAAAAAGTGCGGTCGCCATCTTTTCATGAAGTAGAGTTTCTGAAATCGGATTGCATTATAATTTCTAAAAAGTAGCCTTTCACGGAAATGATGATGTGGTTTTTCTCCTGTAATGAGTAATAAAATAATAAATGTAATTTAACATCTGTGAACGATTATATATATTGTAACACACTGTTCAGCAACGGATTCCGAGACTATCACTTTTCGCCGATTTTACACCGGAAAGGGGTATCAGGCGAAGAATCATATGAGCGCATTTCCGGATTCTTTGTTAGATCATGCTCAGTAAAATGTACCTTTCATTTTATTCAACCTTCCATTCTTCACTTTCCCCCTATTTTGATGAAAATATCTCCGCCCGGCGCATGCGCAAAAGCGCAGAGGGATTCCGAATCCATTGCTAAACAATATCTCACAATACACCTTGATATGCTAGAATACTAACAATTCCATGATTCAGTCTTCTTATCCAGAAATGTCTTCGTATTATTTACTTCATTTATGAACGTTAGTGTGATGATTTAAACTGATATTGTAAATTAAATTCCCCAGTTTTAATTTTTACATACAATTAAGTTTTACAATTTTCAAATTCTTCAATTTCACATCAACTATCTGCATTTACATTTGTTTTACATGGATGATATTGAAAATTGCATTTTTTATTAAATTATTACTTAAGGTTTTTTCTGTGTGTACTAAATAATCTGGATGAAAGTATTCATACATGCTGTTTTCCTAACATGACTGAAACACTGCCGTAAAATTAAGATATAAATTTGCAAATCAAGAAATATTGAATAATGAAGTATTGATGAGTTTGTTCTTGCGTCGTTTATTCCAACCTATTCACTATCTTTGAATGCAATATTTTGTTGACTTCATATTCTTCAGATTGATATGGTATCAACGTGAATAAAGGACGAAGCAGGTCAATTGTATCCAGGCAGACGTATCCATTTACTCTATCTATTGAGCGATTTTGAAGCTTGTCTCAAAAGATTATAATTACTCAGGAAATTTATTGACAGCGGAACATAATAACAAATGGCTTTGCATCATAAAACACAACCAAACTAAACTGGAATAAATGCTGAAGAGTTCAAGTGAACTAACTTTTCAGCGAGTTTTATCTACGTAAATTTAATAAAAACAGTTTCTAAAAACACACTTTTATGAGTAAAGTAAAATATCAACTTTTTTCTATTTTAATTATATTTTACTTTTTAATTTATAATTTATTATTATAAATAGAAAGGAAGTTTAAAAAGTTTTTTCTAAAGTTTACTATCAGGTGGCGCCACTGGCATGAATTCAAAATTTAATTACATTTTTAAGGAAACTGGTTTATATAAAAATATCCAATAAAGACAAAAGAGAAATAAGAGCAATTTTTAAAAGAGCAATAAATAAAGCAGTAATTTATAAAAGGACAATTAATAAAAGAGCAAAGGTTTTTTTTCCTTTAAATTTTTCAATGCCAATAAAAAAGACTTAAAAGAGATAAAGGTAAAAGTAGTAATCATATTATTGTGTTAGAGGAATTGCAAGAATTAAGTAATCTTGACCACAACTGGGAAAATATCAACACAATTAAACAGTATTTATTTAAGCTAAGGAACAATAGACTTAAATGGTTTATTAATCACAAATTCTAAGAATTAAAATTTATTAATACCAAAATAAAATTTATTTTCTTTGATCTTGTTAAATTTAAATTTGGAATAGCCATTAATAGTTTACTTTTTAAAGTTAGTAAATGTGAGATAAAGGATTTTTGTGTCTTCAATTTCCTTGATATTTTTTCGGAGAGTTACAGCTGCCTAAAATTTTCCATGACAGTAATGAATACTTCCCAGTTAATGACATCTCTGTAATATCAACTGCCTTTAAATACCCAATGACCCTTAAAAAACAAATCTGTAATTATAGTTTCTTTTTAAAAATTTGAATAAAATTGACATTAGACTCTGCTATTGTAATGAAGAAGAAAATAGAAATTTCATTGATAAAGATAGGGGACTTGCCCTTACAGGTAATTTAAAAATAGTTTCGTTCATTCGTTGATCTAAATTCAGAAAGGACCGTCAGGAGAATTCAAATTTGTATTATTACGATGAAAGTCATGATTTAAATAAATAATAGTGCGTTTTCACTCCCAAAATATTCTAAAAGACACAAAATACTTTAAACAATTTTATTCATGATAAAATGATCTATAATTGAAATGAAAACACACAGGAACTCTTTCGGATAGTTCTTGACACGATGAAGTGCTTTTACAAAACAATGATTTACTTTACGAAACTTTTAGCTGCATGAGTCTAAAGAAACTATTGCAATGGGGAAAAAAGGAATTACGAAACTGCTTTTCCCAGATTTGTTTTGCATCAAAATTATTTATGTGGTTAAGTCAGTGGTGCTGATGAATTCTGCACACGCACATATGCTTTTCAATCTTTTAACACTTTAACTGCTCAGTTTTTTTACCATACCCAGATAGCAATTTTAGTTTGCAGCAAAGTTGCAGCAAGCTTGCTCTGCAAATCTGCAAGCTTGCAACAAATTTGACATGACAAGAGTGCAAGCTTGAAACAAGTTTGCAGCACGTTAACGCAAGCTTCGAAGTCACCACACGTCAAACTCGTTGCAAACTATAGCAAAAATAGAGTACAATCACAACCTCGGATTAGAACTCGCGACCTACCACTTCCTAACCTGACGCTCTAAACTACTCGGCCTGTTAAACTCTGAGAGGAGAAGATAGATTGCGCTAATACCGTTCATCTATACGATTTATTTTAAACTGTTTTCTTGATTTCATTAATTTTTTAAATTTTGAGTTGAGAATATGATGTGATGTCAAAGAGAGAGCGATTTTCGCTAATAACTACATTTTGCTAGTAGAATAAATTACGAAATTAGAGTTCAAAAGCAATTACTTTTTAAAATGGGACAAAATGTAATTTATTATTTTTCAACAAACATTGACTGTTTTTTAGGTTTAATTTTGTTTATAAACGTTAAAATTTAAACATTAAGAAAAAGGTGATATAGTTTTCTTTAAAGTGCGAGTTGTATATTTAGTAAAAAGTTTGAAATGTTTCAAAATATTTTTTTTATAAAAAAGTTAGTCTTTTCATAAATTATCATTGATTTATTGAATTAATAAAAAAGAAGGACGGTCTAGGAGATGATATTAAAAATCTTTTAAAAAAGAAAACAGAGATAAAATCATGTTTGCAGCAAACTTGTTTTGCAATCGTTGTGTGAAATTCGTCATGACATCTTCAGAGCAAACTTGCATTGCAACGAGGGGTATCGCTGGTTGTCTATTTTCGACGTAACAAGCCGAAAGCAAAGCTGTGGCAAACTTGTTCTGCAAGCGAGGGTGGCGATTCTGCCTCGTTATTTTGCAGCAGTTTCGCTACAACATCGACGCCTCAAATTTGCCATGACAAGATAATATCAAGTAAAAATCAAACTTGCTGCAAATGTACGTGCTATCTGAGTAGGCATTGCCAAGAAAGGCATATTTTTTTGCTGCATAAATTCCCACTTCTGTTCTTCTGCGGAAAAAAATACCTTCAACGAAAGACCCGGATGGAAGGCATTTCATTGCCATTAACAAGCTGCGCCATCTGTTGCAAAACATTGATAGTGTTGCTACGAGAATAGAAAAAAAGGGGGAAAACCGGAAAAGTAAAGAAAAAAGTATGGATGCAAATTCACTGCACGGGCAAGCCAGTTAGGACCAACTTTGTGTAGGCCGTACACCATGCGGTCCAACCAGTTAAAATTCACGTATCACTGGCCTACAGAATGAAGGCACGGCAAGGCTGAGTAACAAGTAACAGTGGTAGTGGCTTATATTCTCCTCCTGGGCATTTGTATTTATTAGATGTGCGCTCCAGTCAGGCTGGCTACTCGAGTCATTCCTTCAAGCGAAACATAATTGTGGTCCAATTTCTCCAGAAAGGCCCTAGAGGAAGGTTAGCTACCCTTTTTTATTGGAGTTATTAGCGAATAAATGAATAACTAAGCTAACCTTAAATTCATATTTAAAAGTAGAAAAGAATCCGGCCTTACAGACTTTATCAAGGGTTACCTCTAGACAGGGATTCAAAGATGGGTTTTTTTTCTTTAAGAGATCTGACAAGACGTCTAAAAAAAGACCTTTTGTAACCCGAAAAATCCCAAGAGAAATGGAAGACAATGGAAATATTACCCGCAAATGAAACTCCGACACACCAAAATAGTTACACTGAAAAAAAAATGTGATTATGTCCGACTTAAATCTCATATACTAATTAGGTAGCTTGCAACAAACGAAAATACCCATCACGTTTATAACGATTCCTTGACTCATAGACTTGAGTAGATATTCTAGACCAAATGGGATTAGAACCACCAACAATGTTACACTGAAGCAAAAAATATAGTCACCAGCAAAAAAAATAACAGCAATTCCTAATTGCCCCTTTTCAGGGCAAACGTCTGAATGGAGAAAACGTGAGATAACAGACTAACGGGAATTATCTGTTTAAAGCCTTCTTCAGGAATTATATGGAACAGAAGAGAAACATCTTTTAATTCTCGAAAACGTAGAGGCAAATGTATCTGACATTACTCGAGAATCCACGGCAAAAATGTGCGGGAATATCTCGAACACAGTCATGCCTGTTATTTATGCGAAGCTTTTAGTAAAATCAGGGTAACAAATTGACAAAAACTATACAAGTTGGAAAAGAAAATCTGTACTATAACTTAACAATAATATATTGACGCATATTTCACCAAATTCGAAATTTCTTCGAACAAATCATCTAAAATAAATAAAAGCAATCATTTATGCGAAGATAAAATTTTTATTGTTATCGCTAAAATTATATAGCATGAAACTAAGGAATACAAAATGTGCGAAACCATCTTCTTTTTCAAAGTCCAGTTATAAAAGAGTATATTTTATTAGTTAAAAGGTTCGGGGAACTGAATGCTACAGCATTCATTTTCATTGTATTGCATACTGGCATAAATAGCATTCAACTTTTCAATTCAGTTCAAACTTATAATAAATCGCCTATCTAATTTTGCAGCTATTCAAAATGTTTACTTTCCACGAACATGTTAATAAAAATATCAGAAAATTTCAAGGTTTCACTAAACATATAATTTCACTCTATATTAATTTAGCTATATTAACTTCCCGTTTGGAAGCAAAACGAGGGCTATTTTTGGACGGACCACGTAATTTTGAACCGTGTCAAATGACGAGGGCGACACCTGCGCCGGCGTAGCCTTCTCTAAAATTCCCACCCACCCCATCGGGAGGATGTTTCACCCACAGCAACATATTTAGCGTACATCTAGTGCACATACAAGACAGATCTTCAGTGGAATCGGGTTCAAACTCGGAACCCTACGATCCTGAAACGACACATTAATACTGGCCACCGCAGCCAGTATTAAAGTCCATAAATGCAGCTTTGTTCTTAAAAATATCATTAGCAATACTTTATTAACAATTACCCTTATATAAAATATAACGTCTTTTGTCCTTGCGGTAGAATCTTATTTTCATCTCAGCAAGTTTCAAGCACCAAAAGAAGACACATTAGACTCTTTCTACTTTTTTCCCTACCCACTTTTTTCCTTAAAACCATTAATTCAGAAGAACAAGTTTTTTCCACCAACACCGCTTCTTAATTCAACCTTCTTAACAGCACAGGTGCGAGAACCACTCTCCAAAGATTAAGTCGCCCCAGCCACATTACGGCCAATACCGTCTTAACTTCCAGCAAAAGTTACCGCTCGCATTATTTACCCAACTGAAACAAGGGCCCAGTGGCCTCTGATCTATTATGAGATAGGCCTGGGGGCCGACAGGGCCAGAAAAATTGAAGGGCCCTACTTTCAAAGGAGTGCGAGGGGTGGGTATGACTTAGGAACAACGTAGGTGATTACTCGGAAAGTCATGAAAGTTGAATAATTGTCCCTCGAGGCAAGAAAGAGGCTACACCGACACGCCCCCTTGTGGTCAGCACCCGAACTTGCTCCTTGGCCTTCTTGGCGGAGATCAATGAAAACTGGAGCCAAGATTTTCCCGAAATTAGGGGGGCGTCATTAATTACCGCCTTTGGTTTACGGAACCTGCAGATTAACTTAATGTGTTTGGCGAAGAAAAAAAAAGGAGGTCAGACTTTGGTAAAAGGTGTTAAGCTGAGTCGAGATGTATAACCCATGAATTTTATGTGTGCGTTATTTACCGTGGCACTTACACTGAAATATCCTTTTTATTACAGTTCTTTGTGCTGTTCCAGGCAGCCATTTTTCTTTCTCAATTGATGCTTGAGTAAAAAATAATGTTGGAGACTTTGTTTTTGGAATCGTGGTCTTTTTCCGTCGTATATATAAAGAAAAGTGCCCGGGGGAAACTATAGCACTGAAATAGAATATTTCTGCAGAGTTTGGTGACGTTTTAGAAAGTATGTTGTATTTATGAGGTACATATAGAATAAAAGAAATGGTTAGATTAGCGTGGAAAAGAATTTAATTGTATGTATGATCAAACTCAAGTGACGGGAGTATAACATATGGATAAAAAAATCAAAAAATTACATAGAAGATAATAGAAAGGCCCATATTTTCATTATGATTATTTTAAATAACATTAGTTTCACAAGAATCACTCAAATAATATGAATTTCGAGACTTATCTTTATTACACACTTTTGGTTAACATGAATTGTTTGATATTTGAAAAGACGGAATTTTGTAATTGTTTTTTCATTTACTTTCTTTATGTTTAGTTTAGTTTAAATATATTAACTTCTCGCAGAAGCAACATGAGAGCTATTTTGCGACGAAATGCGTAATTTCAGATGACGAGCGCGGTCAGATGACGAGGACGACTGCTGAGCTGGCACACCCTCTTTGCCATACCAACGGGAAGGCGTTTGGCCACTACGCTTCATTTAGCGTATTACAGTCCTCATCCATGGCTGATCTTCAGTAGAAGCGGGTTTGGGACCAGGAAACCTTCGATCCACGAAGTTGAGACCTTACCACTAGACTACCTACTTCTTTTGCTCGCCAGATTTTTGAAATCGCGTACACGTGAGTATGCTGGATGATAATACACTATTTTAATATTTTCAGAATTAATTTTCCGATAATTTATTAATTTAAGCGAATTTTGATTCAAGTGCCAGGATCTAGTGCCGTTTGATTCCACACCTGGTAATTTATTTTAGAAAAATTAAATTCAAAATTCCATGATGTTTATAATGATGAATTATAAATTAAACACTGAAAGGTAGGATGCTTTTAAAATAAGAAAATCTGCATTTTCGTACATTTATAAAAGTGTGTTTATTTAATTTATTTTTTATTTGCTTAATTAATATATTGTAAAGAAATGTTAACTTAAAACCGTCCAAAACTCTGGTCACCTTATTGTTTAACCATTATATTACGGGTTGAACACAACCTCAAATATCTTCTCAAGACAGGTATTTCAATAAGGAATAGGAAAAGGCTACTCTTTCTTTCTACCTAAGCCGCTTTCCTACCTGAAATCTGAGATAAGGTCAGCTGCTTTATGCATTTGGCAAGGCAACTGGGATAACGGCGAAACTGGCCGCAGTACACACGATATAGTGCCTTGGATCTCAAACAAGCCAGTAGGATGGAATAGACAAGAGCTCATGTTCGTTACAGGACACGGGACTTTCCCTTCATACCTTCATCGCTTCAATCTTCGAACACATGACAACTGCTCGTGCGGAGAAAAAGGAGATCTAATGCACTATGCCACAAAATGTCGGTTTACACTCTCCTGGCATTTCCAAACTCCTACAGTGTCACTTAAATAACAGTGGTTGAAAAACATTCTCACAAATAACTTATCAAGAACCCGGCTTCGACTCCTAATGCACTTCTTATGTGATGAGAACAATCTCATTGTAGAGCATAATTATTGAACACGCATCCACCCAGACTGACACACACTTTCGGCTACTTATGACTCTTCTTTTTTTTTTCCTCTACGTATTTTATTTTTTTCTATTTTGTTTTGTTTTCTATGTTGCTCTGTCCAGTGTATGTTTTTTTCTTTATTATTTGTTTTTGTACTTGTTATTTGTTTTCGTCATTTCTTAAAAAATAAAATTCACCTCCATCCACCCAAACCGGAAAGGAGCCAAATGGCTTTAAACAAGGGGATGCAGGTGGTATAATGCAATGTAATAAGGAACAGGAAATCTTTTCCTCACATGAAGTCATCATAGCAATAGATCTATGATTCTTTTCGACCACCCATGGACTTACATTTCGTTATTTAACTCATTAGTAAAAACACTTTTCACCATTATTGGCACAATATATTTTACAATATCTCCATGATGTTGCTACGATATTCTAAATTCGTAGCATCGACGACATCGTGCAGATATCGTATGAATATTGTTGTGTATTTTGTGCTAAAAGGGATTGCATGCATGACGATTTATTAGTTCAAGGGAATGAGCTAATAATAAATTATATATGTGGTGATCAGATAACACACAGATTAGCTAAGATATGTGAGAGGGAAATGGAAAAAATTATTTATATCTTTTAGTGCATCGATAGAAGTGCGTTTTTGGAAACATCTTGTATTAAATTTACTCTTTCAGAAATGTATGGAACGGGTTTCAACTGATTTTGAGGAAATACAGAAACGCGTGTATTTTTGTTTG
This sequence comes from Araneus ventricosus, assembly GCA_013235015.1. NCBI lineage: Eukaryota > Metazoa > Arthropoda > Arachnida > Araneae > Araneidae > Araneus > Araneus ventricosus. The sequence continues at coordinate 14,875 of BGPR01034203.1, forward strand.
AATAGGACAACTTCCAGAGAAACGTAAACATCTAGACATGGATGATATTATTGGTATTTTTTTGCTATATATTCCTGTATTCCGTTTCTTCCACATTTCGAATATCTGTAATTATCTTCCCGCATAAAGCAATTTATAATTCAAGAAGAGCAATATTCCCTTAAATAATAAAAAGCGTTTTGGACTTCATGATTTCTTTTTTGAAATGAATTTTCAAACCTATTAAACTCTGGAGGATATTCAGAAACAACTTCTTTATTTTAAAAATAATGATGCGCGTTGTAACAAAAATAACAATGAAAATACATACATTATAACAATTTATCAGCAAGATTTAAGTAATGGTAGCAAACCAGAAATATTCTAAAAACCATTAAAACCTATAAAACTATTATAAATGATTGCTACACTGAGCAGACATATAAAAATAAAATACTGTTTTACCAGAGTTTATCTTGCTTTTTCCAATTTAACCACCGTCTTTTTCCGATTGACTAAAACTGACTCGCTTCAGGGCATTCTGTTGAGTTTTCACCCTGATATTTTTACAATGACTTTTTGATGAAACTTTATTTCAAAAACACTTCAGATAAAAAGAGAACCCAATAAATAACAAGAAATCGGCAACTCATTTTCAAGGATCATTTGATTTCAATTGGAAATACTTTTTAGCCATAAAATGCCAGGCCGACTGAATATGTGATTGAATTACCTTTTTTGCAAATGATTTAATTAGGATTTAATACTGAATTTTATCACTCAGTCAGTATCTCCTTTCCATGAAAAACAAATTATTTTTCGCTGCGGAAAGTTCAGGTATCAATTAAAAAGAATTAAATACATGTTATTCAAATTTATATGATTCAATTAACACATTGGCAAGCGTACCGTGACGCTCTTTGTTGCCTTTCTCTGAGATAGAAAGCAGCTCGACTCGCTTCTCTTTACTTTTACCAGGTAGGCCAAGAGTTCCTAGACGCTCTGCACCTACGAGAAAGACAACAAAGAGCGTCCCAGCACGCTCGCAGTAGTAAATGTATTAAAATACGGCCTGGAAATTAAAACGGAGTGCAGGAAAGGTACGGAATGTGAAGGAAACAACTGTAAATAAAAGAAAGCAGCTATGAAATCGAATCTGTGAGATAGCATTAAATGCATTTTGATAATATCAAGTCTTTATTACTAATATAATAGCCCAGACCTGTCTCTCACTGATCCGGTAACGCTCTGACGTAACCAACAGTAAAATTCGCGACATAGCACTGCGAGACGTTAAGCAGCATTATTTCATTGTTAAAGAACCTAATTTTCAGTAATTTTAAATTTAAAAGAGTAATTATTGTTCTAATTTCAAATTTAATAGTTCTAAATAGTGAAATAAAATTTTCTATCGATTGATATAAAATTTATCTCGCTGTGATCTATAGTTCCCGAGAAATTTTAAATTATATTAATCATATATTTCGAGTTCATTTCCGTTTTTTAATAGAAAGTAGTAAATCATGTCAGTGGTATATCATGCCCGTGTTATAGTTTGGACGCCACGATGCAACTGGTTATTTATTGCAATCGTGATGATATAATTTGGTAATATTTTTTGGCAACGTTAAAATTTACACAAACACATCTGAAGTACAAGGAAAATTGTTAAACAACGAAAAATGCTTCACACGGAATGTTGTTTACCAAGACGTTTTTCGAATAAAGAAACATGTAAATAA
>BGPR01034204.1:0-16595 GCA_013235015.1 Araneus ventricosus
TTATTTACATGTTTCTTTATTCGAAAAACGTCTTGGTAAACAACATTCCGTGTGAAGCATTTTTCGTTGTTTAACAATTTTCCTTGTACTTCAGATGTGTTTGTGTAAATTTTAACGTTGCCAAAAAATATTACCAAATTATATCATCACGATTGCAATAAATAACCAGTTGCATCGTGGCGTCCAAACTATAACACGGGCATGATATACCACTGACATGATTTACTACTTTCTATTAAAAAACGGAAATGAACTCGAAATATATGATTAATATAATTTAAAATTTCTCGGGAACTATAGATCACAGCGAGATAAATTTTATATCAATCGATAGAAAATTTTATTTCACTATTTAGAACTATTAAATTTGAAATTAGAACAATAATTACTCTTTTAAATTTAAAATTACTGAAAATTAGGTTCTTTAACAATGAAATAATGCTGCTTAACGTCTCGCAGTGCTATGTCGCGAATTTTACTGTTGGTTACGTCAGAGCGTTACCGGATCAGTGAGAGACAGGTCTGGGCTATTATATTAGTAATAAAGACTTGATATTATCAAAATGCATTTAATGCTATCTCACAGATTCGATTTCATAGCTGCTTTCTTTTATTTACAGTTGTTTCCTTCACATTCCGTACCTTTCCTGCACTCCGTTTTAATTTCCAGGCCGTATTTTAATACATTTACTACTGCGAGCGTGCTGGGACGCTCTTTGTTGTCTTTCTCGTAGGTGCAGAGCGTCTAGGAACTCTTGGCCTACCTGGTAAAAGTAAAGAGAAGCGAGTCGAGCTGCTTTCTATCTCAGAGAAAGGCAACAAAGAGCGTCACGGTACGCTTGCCAATGTGTTAATTGAATCATATAAATTTGAATAACATGTATTTAATTCTTTTTAATTGATACCTGAACTTTCCGCAGCGAAAAATAATTTGTTTTTCATGGAAAGGAGATACTGACTGAGTGATAAAATTCAGTATTAAATCCTAATTAAATCATTTGCAAAAAAGGTAATTCAATCACATATTCAGTCGGCCTGGCATTTTATGGCTAAAAAGTATTTCCAATTGAAATCAAATGATCCTTGAAAATGAGTTGCCGATTTCTTGTTATTTATTGGGTTCTCTTTTTATCTGAAGTGTTTTTGAAATAAAGTTTCATCAAAAAGTCATTGTAAAAATATCAGGGTGAAAACTCAACAGAATGCCCTGAAGCGAGTCAGTTTTAGTCAATCGGAAAAAGACGGTGGTTAAATTGGAAAAAGCAAGATAAACTCTGGTAAAACAGTATTTTATTTTTATATGTCTGCTCAGTGTAGCAATCATTTATAATAGTTTTATAGGTTTTAATGGTTTTTAGAATATTTCTGGTTTGCTACCATTACTTAAATCTTGCTGATAAATTGTTATAATGTATGTATTTTCATTGTTATTTTTGTTACAACGCGCATCATTATTTTTAAAATAAAGAAGTTGTTTCTGAATATCCTCCAGAGTTTAATAGGTTTGAAAATTCATTTCAAAAAAGAAATCATGAAGTCCAAAACGCTTTTTATTATTTAAGGGAATATTGCTCTTCTTGAATTATAAATTGCTTTATGCGGGAAGATAATTACAGATATTCGAAATGTGGAAGAAACGGAATACAGGAATATATAGCAAAAAAATACCAATAATATCATCCATGTCTAGATGTTTACGTTTCTCTGGAAGTTGTCCTATTCAAACAAAAATACACGCGTTTCTGTATTTCCTCAAAATCAGTTGAAACCCGTTCCATACATTTCTGAAAGAGTAAATTTAATACAAGATGTTTCCAAAAACGCACTTCTATCGATGCACTAAAAGATATAAATAATTTTTTCCATTTCCCTCTCACATATCTTAGCTAATCTGTGTGTTATCTGATCACCACATATATAATTTATTATTAGCTCATTCCCTTGAACTAATAAATCGTCATGCATGCAATCCCTTTTAGCACAAAATACACAACAATATTCATACGATATCTGCACGATGTCGTCGATGCTACGAATTTAGAATATCGTAGCAACATCATGGAGATATTGTAAAATATATTGTGCCAATAATGGTGAAAAGTGTTTTTACTAATGAGTTAAATAACGAAATGTAAGTCCATGGGTGGTCGAAAAGAATCATAGATCTATTGCTATGATGACTTCATGTGAGGAAAAGATTTCCTGTTCCTTATTACATTGCATTATACCACCTGCATCCCCTTGTTTAAAGCCATTTGGCTCCTTTCCGGTTTGGGTGGATGGAGGTGAATTTTATTTTTTAAGAAATGACGAAAACAAATAACAAGTACAAAAACAAATAATAAAGAAAAAAACATACACTGGACAGAGCAACATAGAAAACAAAACAAAATAGAAAAAAATAAAATACGTAGAGGAAAAAAAAAAGAAGAGTCATAAGTAGCCGAAAGTGTGTGTCAGTCTGGGTGGATGCGTGTTCAATAATTATGCTCTACAATGAGATTGTTCTCATCACATAAGAAGTGCATTAGGAGTCGAAGCCGGGTTCTTGATAAGTTATTTGTGAGAATGTTTTTCAACCACTGTTATTTAAGTGACACTGTAGGAGTTTGGAAATGCCAGGAGAGTGTAAACCGACATTTTGTGGCATAGTGCATTAGATCTCCTTTTTCTCCGCACGAGCAGTTGTCATGTGTTCGAAGATTGAAGCGATGAAGGTATGAAGGGAAAGTCCCGTGTCCTGTAACGAACATGAGCTCTTGTCTATTCCATCCTACTGGCTTGTTTGAGATCCAAGGCACTATATCGTGTGTACTGCGGCCAGTTTCGCCGTTATCCCAGTTGCCTTGCCAAATGCATAAAGCAGCTGACCTTATCTCAGATTTCAGGTAGGAAAGCGGCTTAGGTAGAAAGAAAGAGTAGCCTTTTCCTATTCCTTATTGAAATACCTGTCTTGAGAAGATATTTGAGGTTGTGTTCAACCCGTAATATAATGGTTAAACAATAAGGTGACCAGAGTTTTGGACGGTTTTAAGTTAACATTTCTTTACAATATATTAATTAAGCAAATAAAAAATAAATTAAATAAACACACTTTTATAAATGTACGAAAATGCAGATTTTCTTATTTTAAAAGCATCCTACCTTTCAGTGTTTAATTTATAATTCATCATTATAAACATCATGGAATTTTGAATTTAATTTTTCTAAAATAAATTACCAGGTGTGGAATCAAACGGCACTAGATCCTGGCACTTGAATCAAAATTCGCTTAAATTAATAAATTATCGGAAAATTAATTCTGAAAATATTAAAATAGTGTATTATCATCCAGCATACTCACGTGTACGCGATTTCAAAAATCTGGCGAGCAAAAGAAGTAGGTAGTCTAGTGGTAAGGTCTCAACTTCGTGGATCGAAGGTTTCCTGGTCCCAAACCCGCTTCTACTGAAGATCAGCCATGGATGAGGACTGTAATACGCTAAATGAAGCGTAGTGGCCAAACGCCTTCCCGTTGGTATGGCAAAGAGGGTGTGCCAGCTCAGCAGTCGTCCTCGTCATCTGACCGCGCTCGTCATCTGAAATTACGCATTTCGTCGCAAAATAGCTCTCATGTTGCTTCTGCGAGAAGTTAATATATTTAAACTAAACTAAACATAAAGAAAGTAAATGAAAAAACAATTACAAAATTCCGTCTTTTCAAATATCAAACAATTCATGTTAACCAAAAGTGTGTAATAAAGATAAGTCTCGAAATTCATATTATTTGAGTGATTCTTGTGAAACTAATGTTATTTAAAATAATCATAATGAAAATATGGGCCTTTCTATTATCTTCTATGTAATTTTTTGATTTTTTTATCCATATGTTATACTCCCGTCACTTGAGTTTGATCATACATACAATTAAATTCTTTTCCACGCTAATCTAACCATTTCTTTTATTCTATATGTACCTCATAAATACAACATACTTTCTAAAACGTCACCAAACTCTGCAGAAATATTCTATTTCAGTGCTATAGTTTCCCCCGGGCACTTTTCTTTATATATACGACGGAAAAAGACCACGATTCCAAAAACAAAGTCTCCAACATTATTTTTTACTCAAGCATCAATTGAGAAAGAAAAATGGCTGCCTGGAACAGCACAAAGAACTGTAATAAAAAGGATATTTCAGTGTAAGTGCCACGGTAAATAACGCACACATAAAATTCATGGGTTATACATCTCGACTCAGCTTAACACCTTTTACCAAAGTCTGACCTCCTTTTTTTTTCTTCGCCAAACACATTAAGTTAATCTGCAGGTTCCGTAAACCAAAGGCGGTAATTAATGACGCCCCCCTAATTTCGGGAAAATCTTGGCTCCAGTTTTCATTGATCTCCGCCAAGAAGGCCAAGGAGCAAGTTCGGGTGCTGACCACAAGGGGGCGTGTCGGTGTAGCCTCTTTCTTGCCTCGAGGGACAATTATTCAACTTTCATGACTTTCCGAGTAATCACCTACGTTGTTCCTAAGTCATACCCACCCCTCGCACTCCTTTGAAAGTAGGGCCCTTCAATTTTTCTGGCCCTGTCGGCCCCCAGGCCTATCTCATAATAGATCAGAGGCCACTGGGCCCTTGTTTCAGTTGGGTAAATAATGCGAGCGGTAACTTTTGCTGGAAGTTAAGACGGTATTGGCCGTAATGTGGCTGGGGCGACTTAATCTTTGGAGAGTGGTTCTCGCACCTGTGCTGTTAAGAAGGTTGAATTAAGAAGCGGTGTTGGTGGAAAAAACTTGTTCTTCTGAATTAATGGTTTTAAGGAAAAAAGTGGGTAGGGAAAAAAGTAGAAAGAGTCTAATGTGTCTTCTTTTGGTGCTTGAAACTTGCTGAGATGAAAATAAGATTCTACCGCAAGGACAAAAGACGTTATATTTTATATAAGGGTAATTGTTAATAAAGTATTGCTAATGATATTTTTAAGAACAAAGCTGCATTTATGGACTTTAATACTGGCTGCGGTGGCCAGTATTAATGTGTCGTTTCAGGATCGTAGGGTTCCGAGTTTGAACCCGATTCCACTGAAGATCTGTCTTGTATGTGCACTAGATGTACGCTAAATATGTTGCTGTGGGTGAAACATCCTCCCGATGGGGTGGGTGGGAATTTTAGAGAAGGCTACGCCGGCGCAGGTGTCGCCCTCGTCATTTGACACGGTTCAAAATTACGTGGTCCGTCCAAAAATAGCCCTCGTTTTGCTTCCAAACGGGAAGTTAATATAGCTAAATTAATATAGAGTGAAATTATATGTTTAGTGAAACCTTGAAATTTTCTGATATTTTTATTAACATGTTCGTGGAAAGTAAACATTTTGAATAGCTGCAAAATTAGATAGGCGATTTATTATAAGTTTGAACTGAATTGAAAAGTTGAATGCTATTTATGCCAGTATGCAATACAATGAAAATGAATGCTGTAGCATTCAGTTCCCCGAACCTTTTAACTAATAAAATATACTCTTTTATAACTGGACTTTGAAAAAGAAGATGGTTTCGCACATTTTGTATTCCTTAGTTTCATGCTATATAATTTTAGCGATAACAATAAAAATTTTATCTTCGCATAAATGATTGCTTTTATTTATTTTAGATGATTTGTTCGAAGAAATTTCGAATTTGGTGAAATATGCGTCAATATATTATTGTTAAGTTATAGTACAGATTTTCTTTTCCAACTTGTATAGTTTTTGTCAATTTGTTACCCTGATTTTACTAAAAGCTTCGCATAAATAACAGGCATGACTGTGTTCGAGATATTCCCGCACATTTTTGCCGTGGATTCTCGAGTAATGTCAGATACATTTGCCTCTACGTTTTCGAGAATTAAAAGATGTTTCTCTTCTGTTCCATATAATTCCTGAAGAAGGCTTTAAACAGATAATTCCCGTTAGTCTGTTATCTCACGTTTTCTCCATTCAGACGTTTGCCCTGAAAAGGGGCAATTAGGAATTGCTGTTATTTTTTTTGCTGGTGACTATATTTTTTGCTTCAGTGTAACATTGTTGGTGGTTCTAATCCCATTTGGTCTAGAATATCTACTCAAGTCTATGAGTCAAGGAATCGTTATAAACGTGATGGGTATTTTCGTTTGTTGCAAGCTACCTAATTAGTATATGAGATTTAAGTCGGACATAATCACATTTTTTTTTCAGTGTAACTATTTTGGTGTGTCGGAGTTTCATTTGCGGGTAATATTTCCATTGTCTTCCATTTCTCTTGGGATTTTTCGGGTTACAAAAGGTCTTTTTTTAGACGTCTTGTCAGATCTCTTAAAGAAAAAAAACCCATCTTTGAATCCCTGTCTAGAGGTAACCCTTGATAAAGTCTGTAAGGCCGGATTCTTTTCTACTTTTAAATATGAATTTAAGGTTAGCTTAGTTATTCATTTATTCGCTAATAACTCCAATAAAAAAGGGTAGCTAACCTTCCTCTAGGGCCTTTCTGGAGAAATTGGACCACAATTATGTTTCGCTTGAAGGAATGACTCGAGTAGCCAGCCTGACTGGAGCGCACATCTAATAAATACAAATGCCCAGGAGGAGAATATAAGCCACTACCACTGTTACTTGTTACTCAGCCTTGCCGTGCCTTCATTCTGTAGGCCAGTGATACGTGAATTTTAACTGGTTGGACCGCATGGTGTACGGCCTACACAAAGTTGGTCCTAACTGGCTTGCCCGTGCAGTGAATTTGCATCCATACTTTTTTCTTTACTTTTCCGGTTTTCCCCCTTTTTTTCTATTCTCGTAGCAACACTATCAATGTTTTGCAACAGATGGCGCAGCTTGTTAATGGCAATGAAATGCCTTCCATCCGGGTCTTTCGTTGAAGGTATTTTTTTCCGCAGAAGAACAGAAGTGGGAATTTATGCAGCAAAAAAATATGCCTTTCTTGGCAATGCCTACTCAGATAGCACGTACATTTGCAGCAAGTTTGATTTTTACTTGATATTATCTTGTCATGGCAAATTTGAGGCGTCGATGTTGTAGCGAAACTGCTGCAAAATAACGAGGCAGAATCGCCACCCTCGCTTGCAGAACAAGTTTGCCACAGCTTTGCTTTCGGCTTGTTACGTCGAAAATAGACAACCAGCGATACCCCTCGTTGCAATGCAAGTTTGCTCTGAAGATGTCATGACGAATTTCACACAACGATTGCAAAACAAGTTTGCTGCAAACATGATTTTATCTCTGTTTTCTTTTTTAAAAGATTTTTAATATCATCTCCTAGACCGTCCTTCTTTTTTATTAATTCAATAAATCAATGATAATTTATGAAAAGACTAACTTTTTTATAAAAAAAATATTTTGAAACATTTCAAACTTTTTACTAAATATACAACTCGCACTTTAAAGAAAACTATATCACCTTTTTCTTAATGTTTAAATTTTAACGTTTATAAACAAAATTAAACCTAAAAAACAGTCAATGTTTGTTGAAAAATAATAAATTACATTTTGTCCCATTTTAAAAAGTAATTGCTTTTGAACTCTAATTTCGTAATTTATTCTACTAGCAAAATGTAGTTATTAGCGAAAATCGCTCTCTCTTTGACATCACATCATATTCTCAACTCAAAATTTAAAAAATTAATGAAATCAAGAAAACAGTTTAAAATAAATCGTATAGATGAACGGTATTAGCGCAATCTATCTTCTCCTCTCAGAGTTTAACAGGCCGAGTAGTTTAGAGCGTCAGGTTAGGAAGTGGTAGGTCGCGAGTTCTAATCCGAGGTTGTGATTGTACTCTATTTTTGCTATAGTTTGCAACGAGTTTGACGTGTGGTGACTTCGAAGCTTGCGTTAACGTGCTGCAAACTTGTTTCAAGCTTGCACTCTTGTCATGTCAAATTTGTTGCAAGCTTGCAGATTTGCAGAGCAAGCTTGCTGCAACTTTGCTGCAAACTAAAATTGCTATCTGGGTATGGTAAAAAAACTGAGCAGTTAAAGTGTTAAAAGATTGAAAAGCATATGTGCGTGTGCAGAATTCATCAGCACCACTGACTTAACCACATAAATAATTTTGATGCAAAACAAATCTGGGAAAAGCAGTTTCGTAATTCCTTTTTTCCCCATTGCAATAGTTTCTTTAGACTCATGCAGCTAAAAGTTTCGTAAAGTAAATCATTGTTTTGTAAAAGCACTTCATCGTGTCAAGAACTATCCGAAAGAGTTCCTGTGTGTTTTCATTTCAATTATAGATCATTTTATCATGAATAAAATTGTTTAAAGTATTTTGTGTCTTTTAGAATATTTTGGGAGTGAAAACGCACTATTATTTATTTAAATCATGACTTTCATCGTAATAATACAAATTTGAATTCTCCTGACGGTCCTTTCTGAATTTAGATCAACGAATGAACGAAACTATTTTTAAATTACCTGTAAGGGCAAGTCCCCTATCTTTATCAATGAAATTTCTATTTTCTTCTTCATTACAATAGCAGAGTCTAATGTCAATTTTATTCAAATTTTTAAAAAGAAACTATAATTACAGATTTGTTTTTTAAGGGTCATTGGGTATTTAAAGGCAGTTGATATTACAGAGATGTCATTAACTGGGAAGTATTCATTACTGTCATGGAAAATTTTAGGCAGCTGTAACTCTCCGAAAAAATATCAAGGAAATTGAAGACACAAAAATCCTTTATCTCACATTTACTAACTTTAAAAAGTAAACTATTAATGGCTATTCCAAATTTAAATTTAACAAGATCAAAGAAAATAAATTTTATTTTGGTATTAATAAATTTTAATTCTTAGAATTTGTGATTAATAAACCATTTAAGTCTATTGTTCCTTAGCTTAAATAAATACTGTTTAATTGTGTTGATATTTTCCCAGTTGTGGTCAAGATTACTTAATTCTTGCAATTCCTCTAACACAATAATATGATTACTACTTTTACCTTTATCTCTTTTAAGTCTTTTTTATTGGCATTGAAAAATTTAAAGGAAAAAAAACCTTTGCTCTTTTATTAATTGTCCTTTTATAAATTACTGCTTTATTTATTGCTCTTTTAAAAATTGCTCTTATTTCTCTTTTGTCTTTATTGGATATTTTTATATAAACCAGTTTCCTTAAAAATGTAATTAAATTTTGAATTCATGCCAGTGGCGCCACCTGATAGTAAACTTTAGAAAAAACTTTTTAAACTTCCTTTCTATTTATAATAATAAATTATAAATTAAAAAGTAAAATATAATTAAAATAGAAAAAAGTTGATATTTTACTTTACTCATAAAAGTGTGTTTTTAGAAACTGTTTTTATTAAATTTACGTAGATAAAACTCGCTGAAAAGTTAGTTCACTTGAACTCTTCAGCATTTATTCCAGTTTAGTTTGGTTGTGTTTTATGATGCAAAGCCATTTGTTATTATGTTCCGCTGTCAATAAATTTCCTGAGTAATTATAATCTTTTGAGACAAGCTTCAAAATCGCTCAATAGATAGAGTAAATGGATACGTCTGCCTGGATACAATTGACCTGCTTCGTCCTTTATTCACGTTGATACCATATCAATCTGAAGAATATGAAGTCAACAAAATATTGCATTCAAAGATAGTGAATAGGTTGGAATAAACGACGCAAGAACAAACTCATCAATACTTCATTATTCAATATTTCTTGATTTGCAAATTTATATCTTAATTTTACGGCAGTGTTTCAGTCATGTTAGGAAAACAGCATGTATGAATACTTTCATCCAGATTATTTAGTACACACAGAAAAAACCTTAAGTAATAATTTAATAAAAAATGCAATTTTCAATATCATCCATGTAAAACAAATGTAAATGCAGATAGTTGATGTGAAATTGAAGAATTTGAAAATTGTAAAACTTAATTGTATGTAAAAATTAAAACTGGGGAATTTAATTTACAATATCAGTTTAAATCATCACACTAACGTTCATAAATGAAGTAAATAATACGAAGACATTTCTGGATAAGAAGACTGAATCATGGAATTGTTAGTATTCTAGCATATCAAGGTGTATTGTGAGATATTGTTTAGCAATGGATTCGGAATCCCTCTGCGCTTTTGCGCATGCGCCGGGCGGAGATATTTTCATCAAAATAGGGGGAAAGTGAAGAATGGAAGGTTGAATAAAATGAAAGGTACATTTTACTGAGCATGATCTAACAAAGAATCCGGAAATGCGCTCATATGATTCTTCGCCTGATACCCCTTTCCGGTGTAAAATCGGCGAAAAGTGATAGTCTCGGAATCCGTTGCTGAACAGTGTGTTACAATATATATAATCGTTCACAGATGTTAAATTACATTTATTATTTTATTACTCATTACAGGAGAAAAACCACATCATCATTTCCGTGAAAGGCTACTTTTTAGAAATTATAATGCAATCCGATTTCAGAAACTCTACTTCATGAAAAGATGGCGACCGCACTTTTTTCAGCTGAAAAATGCTAATGGACAGTGACTTCATTCGTTCGAATCTTTTACGAGGAATAATAAATTTCTAAATGTATCAGGGCACGAACCCGTTATCTTCTGACCAATGAGAGTAAATTAAATGTTAACAATTATTTTTAGAGATTGTATAAAATAATCCCATTGCTATTTCATGCCTACAAATGTTTTCGGTGAACTACCGCAAAATACGGCGACATATGACATGGTTTACAATTATACAACGGAACGTGTCTAGTTCAATCACCTTTAATTCACATTTGTGGATTATTTGCATTTTTTCTTTGGTCCCTTGAATTTCATATTAACATAATGTTAAATAAGTCTTTAATTCTAATTCTGTTAACTCGAATCCAAAACTTAACATTGTAAAAATAAAGAAGTTTGTATTTCGGAATTGATTTTCTTATGTAAATACGTCCTTTTTGTCGTCAGTGATCGCAAGTAAATAAAATTTTACGGACATTAATTCACGCGAGGACTTTGTTGCCATACATTGTATTTAAATAACAGAGCTATAAAAATTCTCAATTAATAAAAGCCTTCAAGATTGTTAGTTATGAATTGTATATTCTATTTTGAAGTTTCATTGCACAATTAATGTATTCCAAGTGCTATAATTACTTATTTATTGAACTTATTATTTTGAAGATCGTAAAAGATTTTGATTATAATAATTATTATTTTTTATTTAAATCTCTTATTTATTACTTTAATTATTAATTATATATTCTTTATGAAAATTGATAGATATTAAAGATAAAACTTTACTACAATTTATAGACACAATTTTCTTTAAAATGGAGTTTTATTGTAGTCCTGTCAGTTTCGAATTAATCAAGTTTCACCATATGAGATCATCAAATGATTCAGATCATTAAGTTATTCAGTTTATTGTATGGGATCATCAAATAATTTAGATAATTCAGTTCATTATGTAGGATCATCAAATAATTCAGATTATGGAGTTCATTATATGATATTATCAAATAACTCATATCATTCAGTTCATTATATAAGATCATCAAATAATTCAGGTCATTCTGTTCATTGTCTGAGATCATCAACTAGCTCATTTCATTCAGTTCTCTATATGAGATCATCAAATAATATTTTATTCTTTAATTACAAATATATATTTCTGCCTGATTCCCTACCAATATCTCTCTCCTTTATCTAAAACATTCTTTCCAAGAAACAAAAAAGATATATCTCGAAGCTTCACCTACTGATCACAACAAATTTATTTTATTTAAATTATTTAAACATTAAAAATAAATTTTGACTGCCAATTATGGGCAAATTTTTCATGAATCGAATTTTTTTATTGCAACCCCTTTATTTTCGAATTAATCAAGTTTCACTTTATGATATCATCAAATGATTCAGATAATTCATTTCATTATCTGAGATCATCAATTATCTCAGTTCCTTCAGTTATGAATATATCACTATATGTGATCATCAAATACTATTTTATTCTTTGATTGCAAATATATATTTCTGCCTGATCCCCTAGCAATATCTCTCTCCTTTATCTAAAACTTTCTTTCCAAGAAACAAAGAAGATATATCTCGAGGTTTCATCTACTGATCAAAATAAATTTATTTTATTTAAATTATTTAAACATTAAAAGTAAATTTTGACTGCCAATTATGGAAATAAATTTCATGAATCGAATTTTTTTATTGTATCCCCGTCATTTTCGAATTAATCAAGTTTCACTATATGATATCATCAAACGATTCAGATAATTCACTCCAATATATTATATCATCAACTAGCTCAGTTCACTATATGAGATCATCAAATCATATTTTATTCTTTGATTGCAAATATATATTTCTGCCTGCTCCCCTAGCAATACCTCTCTCCTTTATCTAAAACATTCTTTCCAAGAAACCAAAAAGATATATCTCTAGCCCTCACTGAACTGATCAAAACAAATTTTTCAGATGTCACTTTGATATAATTTTTTCTTCCTTCAGATTTTCCATTCCACTTTTTTTAACAAAGTGAGGATTGAAAAATGGTACCAAAAACAAAGAATGCATTGTTTAATTTTGCAAATAAAGATCATCAGAAAGATTTGACCAAATCACGGAAATATCGAAAACACATTAGTTAAAGCAGTATCTGACAGTCAAAATAATGATTCTATCTACTCTTGGAATTTTTTACATCATTTTTCGATACAACCTCTCTTTTTTGGAAGTCATTTGAAGTGAAGACCTATCGATCAAAAGTTGAGCATTTTCTTTTATACTCGCTTTTTTTCTAACCTCTATCGAGTGAAATTAAATGTTAAGCTCGTTTTTTTCCCTTCAAGAGCTAATCTTTCTGAGGGGAAAAAACGTTTTTCTTTCTTCTTCGAACATGAAAGATAATGATCTATTGTCAAGTCTGTGTTGGTGTAATGGATGATTCGAAGATTGTATGCATTGTGATGTATGTTTTTGGTAACTCATTTAATATTTAACTATTCAGTATTGGATTAGCTATTTAGGTAACCTATTAATTATCAGTGTTTGCAGTTAATGAATTATCCTGTAGAGTGAAGTGAATCAAGGTTATTAATGATGCCCTGTCGTGTAATATATCTTAATGTTTTTAGTAATCGAATCGAGCCTGTTAAGTAAAGAAGCTAATATACTGAGTGAAAAATAGCTTGAATTTAGAATTTCTGAAGAAAATAGATATTATTAACCCATTAAGGATAGCATAATTTTCAAGAAAATAGCAAAAAAGTGCCTATTTTTTATTCAAAAAAATTGTATAAAAATGAATATATGAACGATATATGTATTCATTTTTAATTTTTGGAATTTTTTGATTGAAATTAAGAAAATTTAATTTTTCAGAAAAACCAACAATCAGAGTTATTGTGACAAGCAACTGTCTTCAATTACATCATAAATAGTCTGCTACTGCCATCTGGTGAGTAAAATAATGAATGAAATTTTCGTGTTATAAGAAATGGATTGTTTTCAATCTTTTTGGTGCGTTTCTTTTGGAAACTCCTACCCGGAAATACGAGAAATATAATGCGAAACCTCACCCCGTGATTTTGACAGGAGCGAGACGGAAGGGGTTAAACACTAGAGTATATTAAAATGTTTTTTCATATTTTATGGCAATATTTTTCTTTTCTGATACATTTAAAAAATATTTATATACAAGAGAGTCACGTTATTTGACGTTCCATTTTAACCGACATCGGTTCTTAGAAAACTAAACATCTGCGCAATCTAAAAACATTCCGTAGGTTTCACTATTGTTAGGCGAGTGTTTGTTTTGCTAGTTGTAGGGCGTCAAGGTTAAGTGGACACCAGACTGCCTTGAAGTTAGTGTTCCTGCAGCCTCCTAGCCGATTAGACCGTTGTGGTAGTTACTGCCGTTGTTAACATTTCTTTTCGAATTGGTTGTTTCAATGGACCAGCTTGAAGAACAGTCGACAGATATCGGTGATGAAATGAATCGTAAGAATGGCCTTGAAATACATTGAACAGCAAGAGAGTACGGACGTGATGCTTTTCATGAGATAGCTTGATATAGCAGCTAGAAAACGTAGACCTGTAGAGAAATATCATATCATCACTAATAGGTTTTTTTCTGTTTTGTCGCCACAGTTCAATTTCATGCTGATTTACGTTTCTACAGTTAAGTCTAGATTATTAGTATTTTTGTTGTATAACTTCTATTATGATGCAGAAATGCAGTATATATTAAATATTTTATAATTAATTTGTTTCTAAGACATTTCGCATAGCAAATATTCCCGTTTTCATCTTCCAATTACATAACATTTTTATTTATCCAATATACCCATCATCCATCCACCATATCAACCAACGTCATCTCTGTGGAATACTTGAGATTTCATTATACTATCTTTTATCCAAAATTTTGTTTACAAGACTTGAAGACATGAATCATTTTCAGGGGAAAAGGATCTTGAAATCTCTTTTAAATTCTGAAGTTCACACAATATTTTCATGCGTTCTTCTTTCTCCGTATATTTTAAAACATCTTTTGAATTATCTAAATTAATCCATTCTCATTAATAATCCAAATATTTCAATAACTTTTGACGGTTTTCGTCTTTTCAATAATAATATTCACAGATTTGAGCGTTTTTTGTCCATAATCTAAAATGCATAGGAATAAAATATTAAAATCTAAAGCATTTTATTAGCAGTGGTCCCATTCTCTAGGTCTGTAGTATTGTGTTTCGAATTTTTCATAAGTTAAACTTTTAAACTGACATCCATAAATTATTCAAGATCATAATCAAATCTGCGTTGTACATTTTTGTACATTAACGTCGAAACTTTTCACTTATGCTTTGAAAAGAAGAAAATCATGGAGCTGTTATGTAGTTTCATGGCAGAGTTTCAGATAAGAAGTGGAGGAATCTAGATCAAAGACCCGATTGTACCAAAGATCTATCTAGCGAAACCACAGCCAAGACAGATTTTGGTGGAAGTGGTTTCAGACAGCATGATGCTCAATATAATTTCGGACTTGTCCGGGACTAGCCTCTCGATTGCCAGGGAGAAGTCGTGGCATTTCAGAGACGCTAGATATCAAGGAGTGGATTACTCTGTCCGCTGGGGCATAGAAGGGGTCCCGTGGTGGAGGTCTTCGAGTTTTCTATGGCCACAGCTCTGAGCTAACACGACGGCTCCAGGACAGAGAATGATGACTACAGGCACACGATTGTTTCGACATGACTGCCTATAGGGTCAATGCCTTCGGGTCGGACTTCTTCGCGCTGGTTGCGTCGGGCGTCAGGCCTGTGAGAGTGGTTGTTGTCTTTGCGGCTCGTTTGATTTCGACGGGCATTCACCATTTCCTGCCCATGTGCTTCGTGCACGAAAACAGTGGTGAATGTTTCCGTATTTTTATGGACCAAAGATCTATGATGAATATCGATCTGGTGAATTGTAAATATGAGTTGACTAAGCATGGGCAATATGTTAATTGGAAATTGTCAAGATACGTTCTGGTTTCCTCTCCGTTATCATCATCTAATTATGCATGAAACGAATGAACTTCGACTCCAAAGTGTCCTTGTGCCCAAAAAATTTAATAAATAAAGTTGAAAGAAAAGAATTCACTTAATTTGATGGGTTGCAATTTTCATATTTGTACTTTTAACCTTTTCTGGCTCAAATTCTAATAAGTTGGAAAAAAATATAATTTAGAAAACCTTCTAACTGAAAATTTTCAATTATTAAAGAATAATAAATTTCTCAATTAATTAATTAATTAAAATAAATTCGGTCGGTCGTTAATCATTTGAAATTGGGTTAGGTTACATCCACACCCCATTTTACCCTCTCTACCCCAAATTGAAAGCGAAAACGCATAGTAATGACGTTACCCTGGTGTTGCCAAATGGAACCACAGGCCCGGAAAGGGGTAATAAGCGTACATATAAGAATTATTATACAAAAATCATTATTGGATTGTCTGCTACTGGAATAATTTTCTGAACTCATTACTAAATGCTTTTAATTAATTAAATGTACATACATCAAAGCCTTCTTTCAATCAGTGTCCATCACAAAAGTCTTACATCAAGTTTCTCTCATTTCCCATATCATCACAGAGATAATGAGATTGGTTAGGATCCAGACTGTGAGACGTCTTTCCTTCTCAGATTTTGTTTTTCAATGAGGGCTCAGGATGTGATGAAAAGGCAACTTGGGAATCAGATCACGCAGAAGGAACTAAATACAATATACACTATGCTGCCACATTAGGGAAAGAACGAAATTATCTACATTATTTTTGCATCTGTCTCATCTACACTGGAAACGAAAGTAACTAACTCGATGGCGTAGCTCAGAAATCGAGCTATTTTCATCTATGAACATAAATGTTTGTATCTGGGAATTCAAGAATTACGGAATATAGTATATGAAATATAAAAATATTTTAACCTTCCAGCGGGCGTATTATAATTTTTTACACAAGCAGGTGCGTGTCGTACTTTTTACGACACAATAATTTTCTTCATTTTTACTATGGGATTTGCAAATTATTTCATAACACTAATAATAGACACTCCAGAAAAGCAAATCTTTTCATTAAGAATAAAAATTAATTT
>BGPR01034205.1:0-16595 GCA_013235015.1 Araneus ventricosus
CCAGACAGCAGGGTAATTAGAGAACGAAGCGAGAGTTGCTGAACCACATCTACGACAGCTGCTGAAACTAGTCGATTGTCAGACATGGCCCAACGCTGGGCGAGAGAAGAACTGGAAGAAACAGAAGGACAAAAATAGCCGATTGTCAGCCATGTGTAATACGGCAAGAGAGCGCTGTCTAAATGTTATTGAAGGACAAAATCACTCATCAGATACAAACTTTTATGCAAAGGAACTTTCCTTACTTCCTCATTTGTTTAGGAGAGAATGTTGCCATGTGTCTGAATACCCTCACTTTTTTCTTCTCCATGTGGTGAACGACGCATTAGGTATTCGACAGCTCGTGCAACGCTGGTCCACATGGGCAAATGTGGTCTTAAGCTCATGTGTTTATGAACTGGATGCGGGAATAGGAAAATATTGATCCCCAGTAACGCTGGTTTATTCAAGCGTTTGTGTCACATGACCTCACTTCTTATCTCCGCCATGGAATGACGCATTATTCGAATACTGCAAGAGGAGCCGTTTTGGCAGGAAGCTACGGCTTTGCTTTGTTCAATTCTTCTATTTCCGATGCCTAAAAAGGAAAAGAGGAGCGAGGTGATGCTGCCTGTAGACAGCAGGCAATTATGTAACGTGAAAGAAGAGTTGTCGCAACTGGGACGGCAGAAACCGCCGATTTTCTAACCAGAAAAAAAAGTGTCCAGGACAGACAATATAATAGCCTATTGACAGTAATGGCACAATGTGGCCAGAAGAGAAGAGCCAAAGAAAGCAGAAGAACAAAGAATAGCTGATTAATGTGACAAGACGTCGAAGGTGATTCCTCAAGAATGACGCATTATTCTGAGATAGCCTGTTGAGAAACTTTTATCATCTATCCTTTTTCAAAATTATACAAAGACAACTTTACTACTAATATTTGAAAATTCCCCAAATTCCATAATCCTGAAAATTCCCAAACTTTTAATACTAATATTTCAGTGTATTATCAAATTACTTTAAGGAAGTTCGCCGTATAAGCAAACAGATTCTCTTCTCGGTGTGAATAGTAACAGGACTCACTGTCAATATACACTGCCGCAGGTGACGGTCGTACCTCTGTTTGAAGGGCTGTTACCTGAGCTGCTTGGTAACAACGGCTAGTATATATATTATATGTATCAATATGTGTATTATATGTATAAATATTATATATATGTAAAATAATTTTATATATAAGATATAATATCTGTTATATGTATATAATCATATATGTATATAATAATACATTATATACATGATTATATACATATAACAGTATGGTCATTGGTATGTACCAGTATATACTAGTATGGCATATTATGGAATATATGTATATATATAATAATATGGAATGGAGTCATTCATTTGTGATTAAACCCCTTCATCCTGAGGGCCCACGAGTACGTGATTGAAGTCACAGCATAAGTAAGCGGTTCTCGCAAATGTTTGGGGCACATAAATGGGAGATTTGGTGTGTATTTTAGGCCCGTTCCGATGACTGGTTCGCACCCCTGATTCAC
This sequence comes from Araneus ventricosus, assembly GCA_013235015.1. Lineage (NCBI taxonomy): Eukaryota > Metazoa > Arthropoda > Arachnida > Araneae > Araneidae > Araneus > Araneus ventricosus. The sequence continues at coordinate 1,545 of BGPR01034205.1, forward strand.
ATCATATATGTAATTATCTCCTGCCTGCAGCTGAGCCGCTCGTGTGAGTGGAGGCTATAGCCGCGGAATCTCCCTTTCTAACAATAATTTATACCGGCCAATCATTGTTTATCACTTAAAAAATTCATTGCCCAAATCAAAAGAATATGTGGAATTTTAAAAACAACAGGGAAAACAAAATCCAGTTTATTCACTTATTAAAATATTGAATATGAAAAAATTTAAAGCATAAGGATTTTGTTAAAAATTATAACAAAAAAAAGATTGTTAATATTAAAGATTAATAAAGTAAGGGTTCCCATCTTTCAAGCAAAAGTTGTGTTTTTCTATAATTAAATTTTGTACATGCAATATCTTATTTCAGACATTTCACCAATTCCCCTCCACCCTCCCATACAAATTATCTTTTTGACGATTAATGAAATTACCTTATTTAAAATTCTAATTCATTTTTCTTTTACTTTTTTCTTTTTATTTTAATTAGTTTTATTTTTTTGCATTTCCTCCCACCTTCCCAACTTTCAAAATAGATGTTTTGTATTGAACGTAACTACTTTTTAAATAGTACTATCTTGATGATTAATGAAATTAACATATTTTAAAATTTTTTCTGGTTAACTCTTCTCAGGGGCACTTTAATTATGGTCTATCCTTACTCATGGTTCATCCATCTCTCCTTTAACAGTGTATTCATGGGAAATCTTAATTGTAGATCTTTAAATATGTACTCCTAATTGCGTGCAAATTATGTGTGTCTTAAATTTATGATATTTTAAATTATGTGCGGTCTATAAATCTTTAATTGTGTTATTTAATTATGCTCTAAGGACCGTTGGTCATGGTTCTTCTAATAACAGGGCACTAGTGGTACCCTTAAATATTTCACCGAATATGAAGTATTCAGTCTAAAAAATGATACGGAGGTGAAATCCTGGAACTACTGCTCCATGCTTCCTCTGTCGCTGAGTGATCCAAATCTGTTCTGTAATCTTAAGATCCTCAAACGCAGGCAGCCTGAAAGTCAGGAGTACTTAATCTTGATTTCTCACTGAAAAACCGATGGAGGTGCCTGAAAACCCCCATCGCCAGGGGTAACACCATCCTCCTCCCAGCTTGGCCGGAGGAAGCACTCTCCGACGAGCCACAGACTCGCTTCTCCCAAACTGGGATTCCCCTTTATATAGGCGGGCGGAGGAAAGAAGACGCTGACTGATCTGCCATTGTCCCAAATATTATTCCAAGCTTCAATCCTGACCACAGTTCTATCATCTTATTTTAACTTAAAATAGTGTTTTGAACAATGGCCGCTGAAGTCGGTTTTATCATTATTAAAACATTATTCAATCATGTTGTAATTATTCCAAGTTTTCTAATTTGGCCATTGTTTAAAACATTGCTTTTCACTTCTGGCCACGTTTAAATATTCCAATCTTCATTCTGCCATTGTTTAAAACATTATTCCAAGCTTCAATTTGGTCATTGCTTTGAAAAAATTATTGAAAGCTTCACTTGGAATTGTTTAAAAAAATTATTCAAAGCTCTCCATTTGGTCGTCATTGCTCAACCATTTTTCAAAGCTTCCTATTGTGTAAGAGGCTGGTCCAATTTGTCGTTGAAACGTGTGTGTTTTCTTTGAGGTAGAAGTCAGAGCACCTTTACGCTGAGTTTTACTGCCGTGAAATTTTCTTAATAGAGTAGGAATTAATCTCAAATTGATAAGAGCTGGAATACGAAAGATTCAAATGCCCAAAGAAACTCCGTGTTTGAAATGAACTGACTTCACACATAAGAGTAAATGGGCACTATACGTCTATCAATAAAATAGCAATGAGAAATGGAAAAAAGTACAAGCAAGACTGCATTCATATTGGATTCAATTTAGGGTTGGGCAAGGAAATGGAAACACCATATATACGCAATAGTATGGTATGGTATATTTTATTGTAAGCACAAGGTCCAGTTACCCTAATAAATGTTTCTTAATTTCATCAATATTGATCCATTAAGATCCCTTTTATAGAACAAAAAAAGCAAAATACTAACAGTTATATGGGTCTCTAATCGCCAATACCTTTGAATTTAAGTTTACATTTATGGAAGACGAAACTAATGGATTTGAGGTAAAAGATTATATTGAGGTGTATTTCATAAGTAAAGTACACTTTTTCATTACATAATTGAAAATGAGCTTTTCGTTAATTTTACCTTTTTATAAATTGCAAAAAGATTTATCTAGACATAGTGAATGTTATCTTTACTTGACACAGAAAAAAATGTGGTTCAATTTGTAGAATTGTAATGCATATTCAGTAAAATTTAATGAAAATATTCAATAGTTTTGGAATATTGTCTGGCGCAATGTCAAAAAAAAAAATATTTTGAGATATAGATTCAAATAAATGGCACATTTCCTTAACATTTACGTTCAGCAACTGATACATTTTCCTTCATAACTTAGCAGTTATGGGAATACTTAACGCGTATTATTTTTTAAATTGTTCAGAAAATACTGGAAAATATTTTTTTTCCAAAATTTGAAAACTTTCGATTCAACAGTCGTGCTGTTCCGGCAACTTTAAGTGGATTTAAGATGCACGGCACACATGCCAGACGAAAAACGATGGATGGTTCAGTAACATGAAGATAGATGTTATATGGCATACCATATGTTTGACTTAATCTATATTACATAGAAATAAAAGTTTCTTAAGAAATAAAAACACATTCAATCTCCACTCACGTCATGCGCGCTAGCATACCTGTGACGTCACATGACTAACCTCTTTCCTCTTTATATATTTGTTTAGAAAGTGGAAAGATTTCTTGTTCCTCATTATGCTTTCTTTCCTGATTTCGATTGCATCCTTGTTTAAAACCATAGTCTTCTTCGAAAACAAGGAATATCTGTGCACTCAGGCAAAGCAGAGAGAGTCTTCTTCATCAACCATTACCGGCAAACAATTTGCTCTCTCAGCTATAGCAAGTAAACATACATCTTCTACAGATATTGATAACAGTGTTTGTGCTTTGCAATCAACGTAGAGACTTCCTTATCGGACACAAATTACTTGAAGTAACATCAAGGCATATAAATGCTGACATATTCATTTGAAATGGTAAGATTTGCAGCATTGAAATTCCTTCTGGCAATATTGGGATTATAATCTGAGCTTACTATTGAAATGATCAAACATTTATCGTTGAATGAGGTGCCTAAGATGATAAAATGGAAGAGATACATTTATTTCTCTCCTGAAGGAAACGGTATCTCCTTCAATTTTGATTTATTTTCGAAGAATTCTTAAGGCAATAAGCCGAAGAATATGGATAAAATCTTTGTTGGGAGTAAAATGCTTTTTAGTTTTCATTTAAAAGCCTTCTATTTTCTTTCAACAGCAATCTAATTTTCTTTATTGCTATAAGATGTTTTTGTGTCTTTAAAAAAAGTTGAAATCCTGAGTCCGTTAACCATAATATTTCAAATATCAATATACCTTTTCTCAAAATTCCGTCCGTTAACCCTAACCCAGTTACTTTGAAATACCTTTTCTAAGAATTTGTAATAGATTCATATTTGAAATTTTTTATATAAGTAAAGTACATCTTTCTCTTTATACTGAAATGATTTTTGAAAAAAGAAATGAAAAATTTATTTTTTGGAACTTTTCGTGTCAAAACAAAAAAATGTGAAATTGGCCATTGCGATGTACCTTTTTTCAAAATCTCTTTTAGATACATGTTTCAAACATTTTATACAAATAAGGTACACCTTTCTCATTATACTTAAATGAGCGCTTTTTAAAACACTCAAAACTTTAATTTTTACAATTTTTTTGTGTTAAAATAGGGTAACATTTCACTATGTCTAATTAAATATTTTGCAAATTTATAAAAAATTAAAAAAATTGACCAAAAGGTCATTTCAGTGCAATGAAAAAAGTGTACTTTACTTCTATAAAAAATTTCAAACATGTATCTACAACAGATTTTGAGAAAAGGCGCATAAAAGTGGTCAATTTAACATTTTTTGTTTCGACACAAAAAAATTCGTAAAAAATAATTTTTTGAATTTAAAAAAAATCATTTTAGTATAATGAGAAAGATGTGCTTTACTTGTATCAAAAATTTCAAGCATGAATCTATAACAGATGTTGAGAAAAGGTACATCGAAGTAACAGGGTTAGGGTTAACAGACTTAAGGTTCCAACTTCGCTTAAAATAAATGACAGATAGGTAAAACTTTCACAGTCTATGTCTTTGACAAGTCAAGGTATTTTGCCTCTGTGAATTCATAAGCAGTTTTAGATATTTTATAGAACAGTTGCAGTGTCTACCCTAGACATGTTCGATTATTTTTCATAGTGGACGGTTAAGAAAAGTTAGATAATTTGCAGAACTGGAGTAGTATGAACCCTAAATATATCCACATATTTTGCGTCCGTTCATGTACAAGACGTTTTAGATATTTTTTAGAACGTTTCAGTCTATGTCAAATTAAGAAGTGTTAAGATTTGCAGCATTCAAATTCCTTCTGGTAATATTGTTGGAATAACAATCTGAGTCTGCTATTGAAATTATCAAACGTATATCGTTGAGAAGGACGTCTAAGATGATAAAATAGAATAATAGTTACAATTCAAAAAATTTAGCAAAATTAATTAATTAAATTTAAATAAATTAAAATAAAATAAAAACATATTTTGTATTAAATAGAAAGGCGCATATGCAGCCGAATCTAATAAAATACAAAGACAAATAATAGAAATTTAAATAAAACGGAAAATAAATTAAAGGAACAAAAAGTAATCAATAATAATAATGAAAAATAATGAAAACCATAAACGTTTTTGCGCGCAAACGCAGCAGCAAAAAGTAATTGCTTCAACGGAAATTTTTTTAAAGATAACACAACAAAAACTATAGAATAAAAAACCAAAGATTCTCTAATACTTAGAAAACTTTAATTAAAAATTATTCAAAATGGAAAGGAACTACATTGGCTCACTCATCAGAAACCTGTGGTAATAGGTACAGGAAGGAATAAATTTTGACTTTTTGTCTTTCCTTTCTACAGAAAATTTTGTTCTTTTTGAACTAAAAATGGCGTGAGGTTTCTGATGAGTGCCCATTTTAGTTCCTTTCCATTTTGAATAATTTCTAATTAAAGTGTTCTAAGTATTAGAGAATCTTTGGTTTTTTATTCTATAGTTTTTGTTGTGTTATCTTTAAAAAAATTTCTGTTGAAGCAATTACTTTTTGCTGCTGCGTTTGCGCGCAAAAACGTTTATGGTTTCCATTATTTTTCATTATTTTTTACTTTTAATTTTTGTTTCTTTTAATTTATTTTCCTTTTTATTTAAATTTCTATTATGTGATAAAATAGAAGATATATATTTATTTGTCTTCTAAAGGTAACTGTACCTCCTTCATTTTTGCTTTATTTCCAAAGAACTCTTAAAGCTATAAGCCGAAGAAAATGGATAAAATCCATGTTGGGAGTAAAGTACTTTTTAGTTTTCACTTAAAAATTCTTTCATTTCCTTTAAAAAGGAATATAATTTTCTTTTTTTTCTTATAAGATTTCTTTCTTTAAAATAAATAATAGGAATGAAAAACTCTAGTAGTCTATGTCTCTGACATGCCAACGCATTTTGTCTCTATGAATTCATAAGCAATTGTAGATAATTTGTAAAAATCGTCGAAGTTTCTGTCATTGATATGTTCAGATAGAAAAGATTAAATTTAATGAAATAGACTGACTACAAATTAAACCAGTGGGAGTGGTCTCTCCTAAACTTTCTCGTATATTCTCTAACACATGTGGAGAAAAAATAAGCCAAATGGTAGTAAAACGCAACAAGCTGTAGTGATATTGTTTGCGTCATAGTATGGCCAAGAAAATCAAATATTCAATTTAAATGCCTTTTTTCCAACCGACTGAAACCGAAATTGGACACAGATCTACAATTAAGATTTGAAGACCAAATACCAAATTTAAATTATCTAAGTCATTGCGTTTAGGAGTAAACGTGTTCACAAGCATGCGAATATACAGACCAACATTCAGTCAACCCTTTGACGGATTTGGTCCAAAATTTGATACGGACCTGCATTCCTGATGTGTACAGTCCTGTTTCCAATCCATAAATCTGAGGAAGTCCTCAGATTTATAGATCGGACAGTCGCCCAATAACTCAATCGAAAACTGAAAACTGGCGATTGATTGATTGATAAAAGGGTTTTTTCAGCTACAAAGACTATTATCCCCTATTCATTTCAGAGTTCTTTTAAATCCGCTTCAGGAAAGAAAGGAAAATTGCCAACAGAAGATGGACTAAACTATTGCCGATCTGATTCGTTCAAGACAAAAAAAATGGCGTCCTACTATAGTAGAGCCTCCATCTTCTTTTTCAAAACTAGCGAGTTCTGGGAAACATCAAGTTATATACAAAATAAGACCGAGGCCATCATCCACAGCAGAAGCGCCATCTATAATATCAAACATTTCCCACAATTGGTTTACTGATTCTGCCCACTTGGCGTGGTTAACTCTTTCAGGAGTCTGCTCATCTAACATGTAATAGTTAAACTAACGCAAATGCTTCTGTAAGTCACAGCAACATGTTAGTGACATGAATTCTCTAAACACACACATTCCAAATCATTATGCTTCATGTTGTCGATTCCTAAGAAACTGTAAGGCATATTCTTGCCCAATTTTAATCCATAGTGATTTCACAAATGGGAACATGTTATGGTATCTTCATCAGAATTAAATTGAAGGTGCAACTATCGCATCAATATCTTGCTTGGGTTCATTAGCCTTACGTCAAAACCGTGTATGTGACAGAACAGAACGCCGTCTCTTACAACCATACCAGTGACCAGACCAGTCACTGAATTGTTTGATAGGCAAGACACAGGAATTTTATTTAAGTCAAAAAGCAATACAAAAACAGATATTTATACTATGTACAGCACATAGATATACACTATAATTTCGTATTAATGTTCTTTTCCTTAGATGTTGTTTTTACTTTCTGGGGGAACAGAGCCAATGTCTGATCATTTGGAGCTTATTGGTTGAGCTCGCTGGAAAGTAGAAAGCTAGGAAAGTTGGAAGAGATCTCTGTTTTCACTAATGAATTTAAATATCCTACGAATTTCACGCCTGGAGACGAAGATATAGGAGACTCTTTTCAGCAATTCTTGATGAGAGTTCGACTCTGGTCTCCTCACATGCCAAGACACTGTGTCGTGGATATGACAACCGTCTATATGGGTGTCAGCTAAGGAATGTTCTAAACTCCGAGAAACCGCCATGTCTTGAGACTGGCTTAGCTGGAAAGTTGAAGACTAAGGAGGTCGTAAGAGATCTCTGTTTTAACTGCTGAATTTAAATATCCTACGAATTTTACGCCTGGAGACGAAGTTTTAAGACACTCTTTTCAGTCATTCTTGTCCGAAGTTTGGCTCTGGCCTCCTCATATGCCAAAACAATGTTTTGTGGATATGACAATCTTCTGTATGGGTGTCAACTAAGGAATGGTTGTAAACTCCGGGAAGCGCCATGTCTTGAGACTGGCTAAACATTGGGGCCCTTCCTTCTCAGAGAGAAAATTTGTTTCAAGAGTATGTGAAGTAGTGAGAAAACATCTCAGTTGCAAATCCGAAATTTCAAATATTATTCATTAATTATCTAATATTCTTCCAAGCATATTTTATGTCGATAATAAAATCAGTCGACTTAAACGAAGGTGGAATTATTTGTAAACAAAACAATTCAATATCATTAGCTTCTATTTTTAATTTCATTTATTATACTTAAAGCATTGCTAACAGCAGACGAGAAATAAATTATTTATAGCTCTTTCGAGTGAAAAAATTATATTTCCTTAAGTCTGAAGAATGTTTTTAAATAATTAAGTTTTTAGGCTTTTATGTAAAACTCTTTGCACATAAGAAAATTACTATTTATTTTGAATGTTCTTCCATATAACCTTAGACTCAAAGCTGCATCTTCTTTTCAGACAGAGAAAAAAATCGCTCATTTTTTTCCATTTTCTTTTACACAAAACACTTTAAATCTTGTTAAGACTTTATTTTTTTGTAGTTCTTAAAAAGACAGTCTCGGTCTTAGGGCCGGCCTAAGTCTTCTGAAAGAATGTTTTTGCATAATATGCATTAAGAGATTTGTTTACGTATTCAAGGAGATTTTTTAGTACAGATATATTCATCAAGTTTCTCATTCATCTATTTTTTATCTCTGGGAAAAAGAGAATAATTTTATCATTGAAAAATAAATTGAAATGGGAGAAGTTTGTTCATTTAATTTTTTGTTAATTATCTGTCTGATATGCTTTGTTATTACATACAAAAAACTGCAAGAAAAGAAGGTAGACTTTATTAATATTCCATACAAATATTAAATGTCCTTTTGATACTCAAGTGCTTTATTCATTGATGCAAAGCAATATTTGACAAAAGAATGTATTGTTTAGATTGCAATGTTCAAAATCTTTTAATGATCATTCGTATGCATTGGCGTGTAGCACTTCCACATGTAAGGTTGAAATATTTTCAAGTTTCTGTGGCGTGAATGTTTGGAGATGTAAGTGCCAACTCAAGTGTTGTTCAAGTAAAATAACACCGCGGTTCAGTAATAAGAGATCATCTATGTACCTTCTATTCAACAAAACTAAGTTAACTACGAAGAAACAGGTAAGTGATTTTCTTTTTCCATATTATCCGGTATAAGATAACCAAAAATAATTGCCTCAACCAATCATTATCATCCGGGATACATGGCATAACTGTCCGCTGGAACAATAAGCATGGTGACTGTAACCGTCACATTATAGCACCCCCCCCCCATTACGAGCTGCACATGCGACCACACCCCCGCTACAGGGGTATGATCAGTCTTCAAAGATGAGATCATAATAGCTACGCAACCATTATTGTACCCACGTAGAAAGCAAGACCCATCTTACTTATTCGGCGGCTTCTTATCAACGAACTTGTGGCGCCTCCTGGTGGGATTAGGTATATAAGATGATTCGCCGCTATTGAGAGTCCTTAGTGTTATACAGGGTCCCCATTTATATCTCTTACACCCCCTTAACTTCTAAACTGTGCAGCTAAGGCCATAAAATTGGTGTCTAGGCATAGTAAAAAGTCTATGCGCTCCTCGATGAGACAACTTATAACGCCATCTATCGGTAAATTTTGAAATTAGCGGTCCTATCTCTTAAACGGTGAAAGATACTAGAAAAGAAGTCAATTTGAAAGTTGTAGAGCACTCTCGATTTAGTACGAAAAGATAAATTGCGCACATTAATACTCAAAACAGAATGTGCAAAATGAACATTTGTTTGATTTTGATTTTCAACACTAACGCGAACGAAGCGAGAAATCCAGTCCAGAGTGCGATTGTGCATAGTGGCTAACGGAGAGCATTTTGAGCAATATAAATAAATGATCCAGAAGACAGGACATGTCTCCGTTTCTTTCTTCCACTCTTTATGACATGACAATTTTCGAAATCGTGACCAAACAAATAATCATTTTTTTTGCATTCTGTTTTAGCATTAATGTGCGCAAGGTATCTTTTCGTACTAAATCGAGAGTGCTCTACAACTTTCTAATTGATTTTTTTCTCGTATTCAATGTCAATCTTTCTATGTTAAATGAAATCAACTCTCTATGTTATTTGGTTGCGGAACTATAAGCGTTTAACTTTAGAGCGAAAAGCGTCATAATTTTTTTCCTTTCCCTACACACCATTATACCAATATGGAGAGGCGTAAGTCTACGTCGAAAAATGTTACTGTTAAGTATATCATTGGTAACAGAATCTCCCATTAATGCAAACACCGTTACTCAATAATATTCTTTTCACAAAGTGGTTCAAATATGAGATCGACTGATTTTCTTTTACTCTGCATCGTTGTCTGCAAACCGCAAGTCATGCAAGTCTGATTTGAGGCTTCCGAAGATGTTTGTTTATTTAAAACAGTCACTGTTAATAATAAATTTATCTGTAATTCTTATAAGAAATATATCACTTCTGAACCATGTTGATACATAGGCGTTACATTGAAAATGTTATTATTGTAATTACTTTTGTTTTTTTGATAATCCTGTCTTATAAAACTTGTCCTGCAACACTCCGTTAAACATTCCTTTCTAATTCTTGTCTAGACGGTATCTAATTCTTTATTTATACATAGAGTATATCATTGCATAATTTATTTTGCCATAAGGTATTGAAAATATGATGCATTATTCTTTTTCATTCTTTTGGCAGCGGTTTATTGGAGACAATAGCTTCAATTCTTAAGAACTATTAGCATGCTAATAACTGTGTGGAAATATCACTACCGAATTATATGAAAAATTATTTTTTTCTCAGGATCGTGAATTTAGACTTATTATTAAGTCTCAAATCGAACGCATCATTGAGAATAGGGGGGGGGGAATCAGAATTTATGTCCCCTTGACTTTCTCTACACTTCCAGAATACGGCATATTTTGAGTTTAGCTACTTGCTATAGTGAAGAGAATCGCGTAGGCATTTTAGAAGAGTGTCTCTTTCTGTTAACTGCTGAGTTACTAAATTTCAAGAGCTTATATGCAAAACTATTTTTTCTGTGGATGATGATTTTAGAATGTATATTATTTCCCAAATCGAACGCATCATTGGGAATAACGGGGAAAATCAAGATTTATGTCCCCTTGACTTTCTCTACACTTCCAGAAAACGGCATATTTTGAGTTTAGCTCCTTGCTATAGTGAAGAGAATCGCGTCGGCATTTTAGAAGAGTGTCTCTTTCTGTTAACTGCTGAGTTACTAACTTTCAAGAGCTTATATGAAAAACTATTTTTTTCTGTGGATGGTGATTTTAGACTGATTATTGTTTCCCCAAGGGAACGCCTCATTGGGAATAGAGGGGGGTATTTGTGTCCCCTTGACTTTCTCTACGCTTTCAGGATACAGCATATTTTGAGTTTAGCTCATTGCTATAGTGAAGAGAATCGCGTACGTATTTTAGAAGAGTGTCCCTTTCTGTTAACTGCTGAGTTATTAACTTTGGAGAGCTTATATGAAAAACTATTTTTTTCTGTGGATGGTGATTTTAGACTGATTATTGTTTCCCCAAGCGAACGCCTCATTGGGAATAGAGGGGGGTATTTGTGTCCCCTTGACTTTCTCTACGCTTTCAGGATACAGCATATTTTGAGTTTAGCTCATTGCTATAGTGAAGAGAATCGCGTAGTCATTTTAGATGAGTGTCTCTTTCTGGTAACTGCTGAGTTACTAAATTTCAAAAGCATCTTTCCCAACATCCATATTTTTTTATGAAAATACCAAACATATATCACCTAACTAGCTCTTTGAAGGTTTCAGTTATCATATTTATGTACAGGGTGCCCTCTTAAATAAGGGCCACTCTCACTTAACTTCAGAACGACGGCAGCTTTAGTCATGAAAGTAGTGTCTAGGTATAGTAAAACGTCTATGCGATGAGACGACTTACAACGTCACCTGGTGGCAAACTTCGAAGTTAGAGTTCCTATCTCAAAATCGGTACAAAAGATAGGAATAATGTCAATCACAGAGTTGTAGATCGTAATCGAGTTAGTACAAAAAGATGCCTTGTTCACATTAATACGAAGAACAGAACGCTTAAAATGCACATGTTTGTTCGCATTCTCCGAAATTGTGACGTCACAAGACAAGGTCAAAAAGAGAAAACATTATTTTTCATGCAAAAATGCCCCCATTATACTTTTTTCTGGGGCAATAACACAAATAGCGGGTGCATGGACCTTTTGATATCGTATTACTTTTGATTCTGTAAGTACACTAACTACATGCTAAAACGTCCGCAAAGTGAAATTCCATCAAGGACTCAAATCTGCATTATAGATGACGGAGAGCACTATGAACACCGAAAATAAAGGTATCTTGTGATAACTAATTATTTGTTCTCTTTTTAAGCCGTTTTAAGACGTCACAGTTGTGGAAATCGAGAAGAAATAAATATGCATTTTAAGCGTTCTGTCCTTAGTATCAATGTGCACAAGTGCCTTTTTGTACTAAATCGATAACGGTCTACAACAGTGTATTTGACATTTTCCCACTATTTTGTACCATTTTCGAGATAGGGACGCTAACTCTGAAGTTTTCCACCAGATGGCGTAGTAATTGGGCTCATTGCGTAGCGCATAGACGTTTTACTATACCTAGACACTACTTTCATGACTAAAGCTGTCGTATTTCTAAAGTTAAAGGGTGACCCTTATTTAAGCTGGCACCCTGTTTAAGAGGTTAGATATGCAGTGTACACTGTAAAAAAAATCCCGTAAAATTTACGGTTTTAAACCGGCAGCTGGGTTGGTTGTGCAAAACCGTAAAAGTTACGAAGTAAATCCGTAGGCACAACGGTTTTTTACCATACAGGAACAAGTTTTTCCCGTAAAAGTTACGAAGTAAATCCGTAGTCACAACGGTTTTTTACCGTATGAAATTAAGTTTTCTCCGTAAAAATTAAGTCATCGAAGTAAGTGACGTCATCGACTGAGTTGAGTTGTTTTTCTCCTTCTGTCCGAGTTGAAATGTGCTGATGTGTATTATCAATTAGGAATATTAATTAATCAAGGCTTAATTATTAATTTCAATTAGTTTAATTAATATAATTCTTAGATGAACTTACTTGGACGATTTTGATGCAAGATGATGACAAAACTTCTAACTCCTCCCAGCCGGGGATCGAAACCGCGTTCATAGAAATAAAATGCAGTCGCTATAACCACTAGACCACCGGAGACTTCATAAAGCGAAGTAAAAATAATCTATTTGAGTTTTAAAGTCACTATAGCTCTAGTGGCGCCACCTAGTGGTGTAAAAATCAACTATTGCCAGAACACGTGTTTTAAGGTTAGCTTTCATGAGTGACAACAGGTTACTGCAACATGTGTAAACAATAGCGAAGATGGAACCCTATTAAAAACATGAAATGAATGCAATAAAATTACATTTAAGAAAACGGAAAGTTATCATACGGAAAGCAATACCGTATGACAAAAAATAGAATTTGAACTGACGGTTTTAAACCGTTTATGGCTGGAGCGGTAAACGGTGAAAAACCGTTTTGTCAACAAAACAGCTTTAAACCGTCAAATATACGGAAAAAGTCCGGGAAAAAAACGGATAATTTTTACAGTGTATGTTCGCTTTGACGTATTTCACTCAGATATACAGTTTAGATGTAAAGAACGCAATTTAAGTTTCTTTCACTTTGCTCGCTTATCTATGAACGGACAGATGGAGAGACAGTCTACTTTTAATAGATTTGGACAATTTGCATAAATCTGCAAATTTGGTGAAAAGACTGCATACCCAATTTTATCCACCAGTCTCTTTTTTTTTAACCTTCCACCGGGCGCGCCTGCGCAAATTTTACGACAAACGGGATTTTTCATACCCTGTTCTCTTATTCGGAGTCAAAACTGTCTGAAGGTCATTTTATTCCTTCATGCGACCCCCTCTTCAAGATTAAGTGGGTTTATCCGAGTTTCAAAGTGATTTTATACTGTTTCATGCTTCTGTCGTAAAATTTACGACGCGCTCCCGCTCGTGTAATTTGATAATTTTTTTCACGCCTTAACGTTTCAGTTTGACAATTGTATATCCAATGCGCATTAGGGCGATTTAATATTTTGCTCTACATTATCACAAAATAGTTAATATGTAATAAAGCTGCCAATAATCCACCAAGCCGAAGAATTTTCTTGAAACACTCAATGTTCAGTCTTATGAAAAAGCCCAAAAAATCTGATCTTCGCCATGTGACATTGATATGTATTTAAATCTAAATCACATATCACAACCCGAAAAAGTAAGTGAACAGCAACCAGTATTGAGAAGAAGAGATTGTGAGTTTTGTTTGGAAGAAAGAAAACGATCATCAAAATCCATGAAAGCAATAGGCGCAATACATAGTACACTTGCAAGCGTTACTCTCTAGCAAAAGTTCAATGTTTCGAATACAAGGACAAAGATTTGAAACTAAGAAGAAAGTCTTTGTTGTACAATCTTAGTTTGTATTATATTTTTATTATTTATTGCTTAATACTTTTTTTATCAAATATTATTAATAAATCTCATTAATTTCACTGATTTCAGTGTAATTTTAGATTTTGCAAATAATATTAAAATTAATTTTCACTCCTGATGAAAAGATTTGCTTCTCTGACGTGTATCTTATTAGTATTATGAAATAATTTACAACTGCCCTAGTAACAAGTAATATAAAAAAAAAATTAAAGTCAATCCCTACTTTGGTCAAAAAAGAAAAATTTTATTTTAGAAATTTTTTTCTCCCATATAAAACTAAAATTAATTATTTAAATTTAATTAATGGATTAATATTTGAAAAAACTGTATTAACATCAAGTGTCATCCACTATAAGTTTTAAAAAATGTATTTGAACTTGAGTGGATGAATAAAAAGTATTTTATTAACGATTGAAAATTTGAACAAGATATATAAATATATATAGGAAGAGTGTGAACTAATAGTAGAAATTGAAAAATGAAGAAAATTATTATGTCGTAAAAATTTACGACGCGCTTAAAAAATGATAGCGGGAAGGTCAAGTTATTAAGTCCACAAATGTACAACTTTTAAAAAATTAAGGCTTTGTAATTTTTTGAGCATTATATTCATTCCTCAAACAACATTAAATAAAATTACTTACGGAATTTAAAGAATTTTTCAGATTGGAAATGTAGGCCATTCTCTGGCGGTTTAGAAATTAGATACTGGACCAGAAATAAAATGGATATCCTGTATAGCTACAGAACAAGAAGTTAAACTAAACCAAAGTAAAACAACTGATCCTTAATACATGTTTCCATTTCATTGTCTCGTTTGGTGTCACATACTTTATCCTGTGCAATTGCGGGCGTAAGATTCTTTTCCCACATTTACACCCGATTCCTCAACAACCAACACCGCGTCCACAGCCATTCTTCGAGTTCC
>BGPR01034206.1:0-16595 GCA_013235015.1 Araneus ventricosus
TTCACGTATTGTATCAAATTTCAATCAACCTGTCGAAGGGTTAAACTGTCGGTCTGTATGTTTAATATTAACGTCCCGTTTTGAAGCAACACGAGGGCTATTTTGGGATGGACCCTACTTGAACCTCGTCAGACGAGGACGACAATTGAGCTGGCACCCCTTCCACGCCACACCAACGGGAGGATTTGACCTTACTACATAAGGATTTAACGTGCAACAGCCTTGGATCTTCTTAAATCGCTCGAACCAGGAAATTCTCCGGCCCTGTGCTGAATTCACTACTAGGCCAACAAGTGTCCTGTCTGTATAATCGCATGATTAGAACAACCTAAAAGCAATAACTTAGATAAATAAAATTTGGTATGTGGTCATTTAACTTTTTTGTTTCAATCGGTTGAAGAAGGGCGTTCATATTGCATATTTGATTTTCTTTATCTTTGGCGAGGTAATATTGCGTATTGGCGAGTATTAACCTTTCTCCTTGGCGAGCAGAGAAAAACTCGCGGAGCCTTTCTGGCGCCTAGTTCGGGGGTATGCGTGTTGATAAAGATAAAGGGAGAATTTCGTAGGTATGCCATTCGGCTTATTTTTTCTCCACCTGTGTTAGGGACGCTTGGTGCGTTTTACTGCCGTTTAACTTATTTTTTCTCCACATGTATTACGGAGTATACGAAAATTTTTGGGGAGTCCACTTCCGTCGGTTTCGGCGACTGTACCAATATTCACAGTATGTTAGGTTAAACCTAAGATTGCGTTACTGTCATCAAATTTTATTTTTTTTTCAAACATTCACCCGCCAAATGTGTCAATCATCCAGAAAATTTCATCTGCACCCTGCAAAAACATCTTATGCAATGGGCTCAAGGCGCCTATAATTTTAATATACTAAATTTATTTAATTTCGAACTGAAAAATTTATTTTGTTTAAAATATTGAATAAAGAAAGGATCGCATTGTACAGCGTCAATCAGAGAACAAGTGACATTTTTCTTACCCCTCAATTATTTTATTAGGTAAGAATTTTCATTGGGCCTTAGGCTTACGATTTTGATAAGGTGTCAAAAAAAGCTCTAGTGTATGGCGCTCATATTTTTTAAGACGGCCCTGTCTGAAACCCTTTATAGCGAAAATTGATTATTTCTCAAACATAACTTTTTTTGAAACCAAACAAGATGGCGACCGCTTGTGATTTCACAGAAAAAAATAGGATCCCACGCAGCAAACTCTACACCCAAGGACTTCCCCTGGTCTTACTTCACGAGAGGCTTTACCGTCCTCAGGATGTCGGGAAACCAACGAAATACGCTTAAAGAACGCTCACAGGAAATCGAATGTCCGCCGAAACCATTCCTTTACTCAATGTCACAATTCTTTTCTCGAGAGGTGGGCATACGTTCAGATATTCGAATGGGTAGATTTTACTGATGAAAGTCGTGAGATGAGGCTCATTTCCGTTTTAAGGGGCAAATTAAATAGGATTTGCTCAAAAGAATTTATCCAGATTGGTCTTGTGAAATATTTTCCAAACAAAGGAAAAAAAATTCTTAATCGGTTTTAGCATTTTTTAAACTTTTGTTTTGTAAGTTTTTATAATTGGTGTTGATTCAGTGTTAATTTCTTAATCAACACATGAATTAATTACGCGACGAAAGTTTTCTTTTTAAGTGTTTTTGTTTTTGTATTAGTTATCTTTTCTAAAAGTTAAGAAAAAATTTAATATGTGAATGTATTTAAGTAGTTAAATTTATTTGTAGTCATGTAGTTGTGAATATGTAACAGAATAAAAAAAAAAATCACTCAATTCGAATTAAGTCATTCATTGAAATGAAATACCCACCTACAGTGTCCAAATATATCGACCATAAAATGCACTTTTTAACCTTTGGAGCTGTAACAAATGCATAAAGTATGTATTGGTTTCATTCATTATGGCAAAATTATATTCACCGTTTTTCTATTATTTTCTTTTTTTCCTTTATTGCATCCTAAAAGTACAAGAAATTTTTTTGGAATGCATTTTCAAAAAGGTTTTGAAAATTGTTTTTCACTTTACAATAGTGTTCCACAAAAAAATCGCAATAAAGCCACATTTTATAATGCTATGTACATTTATAAACCTATGTTGAAACTCGTACTTTTTTCCAAATACTGATGATAAAGTGGTAGGTTGTAGAAAATGTTACCCCAATTCCCCTCCATTAGAAATTGGTTGGTAATTTTTAAATTTACAAAAATATATTAATATTAATCCTGATATCATAAGCTTTAAAATTCTAGTTGAAGCGCCTAGTCAATCATATCCGATCTAATCATAATATAAACTCATTTCAAAAATTAATAAAAAAATAATAAAATGTTACAACTGCGTTTTTTAAATGAGAGAACTAATAAAAGAAATTTTAGATAGGTGGCGTGCCATCACGGTGTTCTAAATTTTCTACAGCGAGAGATTTCCAAACGCAATGGCTACAGATCAGCAGAAGTCGATGCGCGTTTTCTGGTTTCCTTTTCTTAACTTTTTCTTGAATATCTCGAAATTATTTACTTTTCAAATTACAATTGATATAATGACTAAAAAATTACTATGAATTACGTTTATCTAAAGAAATACTCGTTGAAAAAGCTGTAATCGCATGTTGAATAAGCAGTTTGAAGAAAAAGCAAATGCCAACAAATCGAAACTTACACAAAGTTTATAAAACGTTTATTGTCATATAGGCGCTAAAAGTCAGCTGTGAGAAAGGAGCGAAAATCGCTGAATAAACCACTGATATCTAGAATCTCATTTAAAAGTTTCATAAAAACAATAAATAAGAAAAATAGGAAGTTTTGTTATTTATTTTAAATTCCTCGAGTGAATAGTTTTTGGACTATCATTTCTTCAAACTCCTGTTTCAATTGCGTTTTAAACGAAAAAACATTTTGAGCGGATAATAATATAACTCAGTATGGATGGGATACTCAGAGAACACAAACAGTAATTGTCTTCTTTAGAAGAAAATTTTTGGTCATAAAAGTTCTGAAGTAAAAATAAATGTTTTTAATGCGTTCATTTTTTGAATACTCACGCACAAGTCTTGAGATTAATTGTGAAAATTCATCAGTTTGAGAATAAAGATGCAAGAAATTCAGAGGAAATGATGAAAATTCTTTTCATGAAAATTCATTGGAAGGTCGAGTTTTTCTTTGGTCCCTTGAATTTTCTCTTAAAATAATGTAAAAATATCGTCTATAAATCGAATTTTCGCTGTTGTCCAAAATTTGAGCTGCATTCTTGACACGTGAAAAAAGTAGAGTTAATCTGGATAAAATGGTTCGCAATCAATTGGGGAGGATTGTGGGGTTATACAATTGTCGGATGATTCAATGAAGATCCGGTCGAGGGATTTTAGGAGGGAGACCAGAAAGTGATAAAGACGAAAAAGGATTTTAGCTCATCCTGTTCCACAAAAATATTATATTGAGTTGAAATTTTCAAATGGCTTTATTTGTCGTGTTGCAATACGTACCTGCATTTTCGTAAAAATAGTACATATTATCGGGAAGGTATAAAGGTTTCTTTAAAAAATGCGGAATTTTCCCGAATGTGTTTTGCTTATAACATGCAGAATTTTCTATCAAATGATGCGAAACTTAGTGAATATGTGATTAGATGCTAGCGAAGAATTGTAATAAAATTTGAAGAAAATAATTCGAATATTCGAGGAAATGTGAGTGTTTAAAGTAAAGAAAATTTAATTACGCATGAGCGGCACATTGTATAATGTTTCCTTTTTTCATCTCAGCTTATATAAAAATCCCAGTTGATTACCGTTAAGATTCAGAAAGATATAGGCATTGCAAAGCTAAATTGTTTTTGTTCTCTAAGAGAAACAAAAAGATTAGGGTTTTTCCACAAACTGATATATTTTAAACTTGAATCTTTGAATAGGAATCGTCGAAGTGCGATTGAAATTACGCACTTAATTTATAAGCATACATGAGTATTCAGGATGTTTAACTTTCATACATTTCAATATTCGAAGTTTCAAATTTAAAAAATTTCATTTTGTATCGAAATCCTCATAACTTTGTTTCTCTTAGGGAAGAAAAGCAATTCAGCTCTTGCAATGTATATATATCTCTGAATCTTAACGGTATGCAAATGGAATTTTTCTACGAACATCCCTATATATCTGGCTTCCAAAATGTAAAAGAAAAATTATACTATGTTTGTACATGCGCATTTAATAATTTTTTTATTACAGATATTCATATTTCTTTAAATATTCCAAGTACTTATTTGAAATTTTAATTCAATGCTTGGCTTACTTGCTGTTACGTTTTCTATAAGTTTCGTATGATTTAGTAAGAAACTTGGAATTTTATAAGAAAAAAATGACGGGAGGCTGTCTTTTCAAACAGCCGCTGATGTTAAAGGCATAGGATTACTTTACCAGCGTGACTCTTTTGTTTCTCGAAGTTTCTCGTATGTTTTTAAGTTTAAATAAGTTTTATTTTGTAACATCTGTTGTTACATTTTATCTCTAAAATAAGACAGTTATGTTTTAACATATGTAGTTACCGAGATATAGATGATCGCGTCACCAATTCATGCGTATTTTTTTTATCAACTTTGCGACTCAGTAGTCACTGAACTACATTTCTGATTTTAAATTTTTTTGTAACTTCTGTTGTTACCCTTTATCTCTAAAATTAGACATTAGTTATGTTTTTAATATATGTATTTACCGAGATACAGAGGCTCTCGCATATACTCTAAGTTTTGTGACTTTTTGGCGTGTGAATCAATTTTCTTCCTGAGACCCCAATGGGAGGATCATAGTCCTACGTTAAAAAGTATGCGGGAAAATTTGGAATTTCTTAAAGAAACATTTATATCTCTCCGAAAATACGCACTGCTTTTACCAGAATGCGCGTAAGTATTGCTCACGGCATATAAAGACATTAATGAAATTTTCAACTCATACTCTTTCTTTGAAACGGGATGAGCCGAAATTCCTTTTCGTCTCCATCACTTTCTAGTCGCTCTCGTAAATGGCCTTTTGATTTTCACCGTAACTGCCTCTTCACTGTAAAATGTGAGGTCCGATGATTATTTGTCTCACGATTCTCGGTTACTGATTGCGAACCATTGTATCCATATTAACTTCAAATTTTTCGCATCTGAAGAATTATACTTATATTTTGGACACCAGTCCATAGTGGTTAACCTTCTGACTGCCGACTTTTTAAAAATCGTTAATTAGATGCAACGCTCGCAAACCTGTTAACAATTGGTTGAAGGAAGCGAATTGTTATTTATAGGCAAGGCTTTATTAACCGCTTAACTTAACAGCCCGAGAATACTCGTGCATCGAATTATCAAAATTTTAGTCTTATAAACTAAAATTGAATCATTAATTAGCTTTATAATTTGACACAAAAAATATGCAGGATCCATAAACATCTTAAGTATCCTATGCCTTCTTAGATGAATGAAAACGACAGCCCCTTTCCAAAACAGGAGGGGTCATCTTAATAGATAGCAAAGAAAACTACTCAGTTAAGTGGTTAATGTAATACTAAACAAAGCTATGATAATACTAAGTAAACACAATAGTTTACGAAAATCGCAGGTTTCAGCAGAAATTAGATTTTCTTCCTCCGCAGAATTTGCTGGATAAGCAGTCAAGGGGTTAATTTGAAATCTAATATAAAAATTTTAAAATAATATCTTTATTTCTTAATTTTTTGCATGTCCGTAGTTATGTTCTCAATGATCGTAAAAAATAATTTTGTGAGATCTTTTGTGGACTCAATGACTTTACTATTGTACAATGTATTCAATAAAAAGAAGTAATAATAAAAATTTCTAACTCATGCAAAAAAACTTTGAACACTTTCGATGTGAATGATACTGTTTATTCTGAAGTTTAAGTGTGCGAATGTTGTATTCAAGATGAAGTATGCGTTTATTAAAATTATTAACGTATTTTAAAATTTAAATACTTACCTATTCACCAATTGTAAAAATTATAAATTTATTATAATTGGTACTATTTCATTTGTAAAATTAATTACAATTTTTGTTATTTATTTAATAAAAATGGTAATATTATTAAAAAAAACCTTTATTTTAACCTTCAATTGGGCGCAACAGAGATGCAAAAACGATCTGGCTTATCTCATCTGTGAAATTAAAAGTAAAATTTTTGCTTAGGCTTAAGGAAAAGCTTATCAAACTGAACAATTTTGTCATACAAAGCTTAAAAGATAGTAATTGTATTTTCCCGTCTAGCTTAAAAGCGTAAGTTTAATTCCTTCCTAATAATATTTTCTCACTTTCCGTACAGGCTCATTTGAATATTGTCGTGTCAGCAGAAAGATATCGGGAAATAACGATCACGCACTTTCTCACGGTAATCACGTGATGCGTAGGTGTAAGCTCTCCGTTAAAAATTTAGTGTAATGTTTGAATCTGGAGGAGATGACTTTTTGAATTCAAACATGCGGTAGGTGAGCATAACGAGCTAAGGGGGTCTTTTCCCTGTCAGCACGGCGGCGATGGGAGATGGCTGTAACTAAACCTTTTAACGAGGTGTAAGTTGATATGTAACTTAAGTAAGTAACAAACCCTAAATCCCTCTTGTCTTAACTGTATAATACCTGTGTAAATACTTTTCTCCTTTCATATTATGCTTTTTTAAGTAAATAAATACTTTAGTTTCATCTACTGTTTCTCTTCCTTTATCTTTGGTGCATTTACTCCTAGAGTGTTCCTTAGATGAAGCATTTTTACCTGTAGGCGGGGTTTGGGATTTAACCTCCCACAGAATTGGCGGCTCAGCCCTGATCATAATAATTCTTTCCACATATATATGTTTTGAAATATTTTTTTATATTTCCTTGCAACTTCAACTAACAAAAAATGTCTAGGAATTCAGGAAGGAGTTGACGCTTGTTTCCCAGTAAGGTTCCTTAACAATGACAGCTGTTGTCGTTAAGAACCTGAAATAACTCGACATTTTTGAACAATATATTGGAAATGACGATCAATATCATTAAATTTGGGGCTGGAACACAGGTATACAAACTTTAAAAGGTATATAAAAAATGAGAAAAATTTGAAAAATCAAAAATAGAAACGTAATCGGTCGCAACTCATCTACCAGATTAACGCGATCCTCACGTACATTAAAAGAGCACTTGAGAAAAATCTACGACACCCTAGTGTGAGTGGTAGGGAACCAGGAAGCAACTGGAGGTCTCACACCTTTCTCGGCAAAACCCGCATTAAGGCACAAAGAAATATAGATGCTTCATCTCACAGATTAGATGTGCCCGACGGAAGATTAAAAATTCTCATTTTTTATTGCTGTACACATTTTTACATAGTTTTTTTCAATTCGAATTTTTGGATAAAGCAAATTCTCATTTTGGTCCCAGAGTTGTCAAGCTCCATTGTATTAACAAAAAAAAAATGTTACTTACCAGAATGAGAGGTTTCTTATGATAAGCAAGGGTTCGCAAATCCACCTGGCTTTCTGATGAACGAAAGGAACTATATTTAGGTTATATCGTTCGAAAACGAAAAGAAGAAACTATTGATCTTGCAACATCTGCTACTGGAAATTGGAATCAACCTGGACAACAAGGATTTAAAATTCATATGCGATGTTGAAACGTTAATAGGTGTGTGTAATCACTCGAACGGGAGAGAAAGATTTGCGGTAATTAACATTAATGAGTAAAGTTGGCCTATTAATCTCGAAAATATTATATTTTTCTTGAAATGTGCGTTTCTATAATCGCTTTGGAATATTTTCAAAGATAACTGCTGACAATATATTTCGTTTTATTTATTTAATGAAAGCGAAGTCCGCGTAGTTCTCGTGTGGAATTTTTAAGCTTTCATCAAACATTCGGAATTTATATCCAATTTTTTGCATGGATCTCATCCATTATTGAATTATATTTTCTATTTTGTATAGATTTTTTTACTTTCTCAAAATATGCAAAAATAAACATGGTAGTATTTAAAAAATTCGTCTTCGAGATTTTGATGAGTTTACAGTTTTAAACTTCCTTGAGTTAAAGAACAAGTCGGAAGGCGAAGATAATTTTATTTTGTCCAGAGATACGTATAAAGAAAAGAATATTTCTTACTCTAATTTTTATGCTGGTTGGTATTATAAGGTTCAAAGAGGATGGAAAAGAATGCAGTTTATGAAATTTTACCAAAAAGAGTTCACATGCATAGGTTAAAATGCAGTCTGAGTTGGGGATGGGGGAGAGTTAAAATCACTTTTCAGCTCATAACTTCTAAGCAATTATAGCTTGAAAAAACTTTAAATGCGAAGATCTTTCCATGATAAGGCGATAGCCTAAATTCAATTTTCTTTCTATCTCCAATCGTAAAGGATTTAGGAGAAATAAAAATTCCTGCCCCACCAAGGGCACCCCATCGAAGGAAAAGGCTCAAGCCCCTCCCTTAAAGTCTTAATAGACTTCATAGACTGTCCAGTATGCTATGTAATGATTTAAAAAAACTTATCTAGATTTCCCAGAAATTATTGTAATATAGTAACAGGTCAGAAAGAAGTAAATATTTATCCGGACAGACTGAGGAGAGGGAACTTTCTCCCCTCCTAGAAAGGTGGAAAAATTGATATAGGTTTTTTCCCCGTTGTTCTTTTAGTTGGGTGGCCAGTAATAATTCAAGGGTCAAGAGTTTGGTTGCAGGGCTTTCGGGGGGACTCAGTCATTGTTCCAGTATGCAATTATTGCTTACAGATACAGCCCTGAAACACAACTGCGCTGTTATCATATTACAACGACGATTGCTGAGGCAGTTTTCATTGCAGCAAGGAAACTTCCTGTAAGGAAAAAAATCGATATTTTCAAACTTGAATATTCGAAAATTGTATTGAATTGTAAAGAGGTTAGAAATATACTGAATACGATTCAGGTTTAAAAGATTTGTGAGGCAACCTTGATCGTTAAGCTTCTGTTAGAGAGCAAAAGAAATTCAAATCGGTACAATGCCGATATTTTTCGGGATCGTAACGTCAACTGGAATTTTTTAAAAGTCATCCTATATAATTGGCTTCGAAATTATGAAAAATTTATACCATCTTTTACCCATGTACAGTTAAAAATTATTTATAACAAATACTCACATTTCCTTGAATATTCAGAGTATTTACTTTTAATTTTAAAATAATGCTCCGCGTATAATTTTCACGTATTCTATAAGTTACGAATAATTTGGTTGGAAATTTGAAATGTTATAGAAAAAATTTAAGCTTAAAAATTGGAGGATTTATTAAAAAAACATTTATATCTCCTGAATATATTCTTGCAATTTTTACAAAAATGCATCCAAAAATTGCTCGCGGAAAACAAAATCATCGACGAAATAAGCAAATTATTATCATCTTTTTGTGAAATGGGGTGAGCTCTAATCAATTTTTGGTTGGTCCCCATAATGCCCCTATGACCGAATCTTCACTGTAAAATAGGAATTCCTACGACTGTATGCCCCATTATTTTCCACATCTGATTTGTGAACCATTGTACCCGTATTAACTCTAAATTTTTGCACTTCAGTAATTATACTCAACTTTTGGACATGGGTGTATCTGTCTATACTAACAGTGAAGTGAACCTTTTTAGAACGTGTGTCAAGCAAACAACTAGAGACAAAATGTTCCTTTAAGCAACGCTGAAGAATATTTCAGACGATTGATATTTCTACCTAGAGTTGATAATTTTATTTCCGAACTTGAGCTAAGGTTTAACTCAGGATTTTATAGGATTTTAATTCTGGTGGGCCTTATACCATCGAAAAATGTAATCCACAACGACGATGATATTATTTATAGAACTTCGAAGTACAACCGGTTTATTTAACAAAAATGAACTCGGAGTTGAAATCGGAATTTCAATTAAAATCAGAATTCAGTATATGGCGAGCAAAATCGGAAAGTGTGGTTAGGAAATCAGAGACAAATTATAAAACTCTCAAAGGATGTGAGAGGTCTTTCTTTACGACTGTGGCAATTTTTCTTCAAATATTTGGTACGATTCCTGTGACGATAAGCACATTAGAGAATAGTTTTTTACATTAATCCCTTAACTGTTTCGCTCAAGCTCCAATCGTGCACTGAATTATGTCATTTTTAAACTTAGCTAAAACCAAGTCAATCATAGACGTTATAACTCGATAGGAAAGGAATGGAAATTCGTTAGCATCTCATTTGTTCTATGGTCAAGTAGTTGAATCAGTATGACAGTGTATCCTCAGAAGAGAGGGATGGGGATACAATCAAATAGAAGTGTAATCTAAATAGGTAGTATAAAACCTGCACAGTTAAGGGATTAAATCACCTCAAGACTTATTTATGCAGTTCAATGGCACAGACAAGGACCAATGGGCTAGCCTTTGCTGGCAGTCATAAAGATAGAAAAGCCGAGGTTGAAAATTCTATTGGCATATTGGGTAAGGGACGCTCAAAGTGACTGGCAGCGATTAATTAGCATTATTGTGAAGAGGACGAAACTTTTCGAGTAAAAAAATAAAAAGATATAATTTTAGTTGATTATGTAACATTATTTTTAAAATTCACAATTCGATAAATAGTTTTCTCACAGTATCCTTCACGGATTCCAAGATACTTCCTTATATATGCTTAAAAAATAAAACTTAATTAATTAAAATTTAATTAATTTGAAATTAATAATTAATATTTAAGAGTGAAAAACACGGAAAACATATTTTCCACAGTAGGGCTTACTTTTTTTAACTGATTCCCAGATCCCTGCTTGCGCCCCAACACCCACAGAGCTCCATAATCCATCTTCCAGAACTCCATCCATCCAGAACTCCATCCATCCAGAACTCTGCCGTGAACCTTACCGTCTTTCCAACATATCCCTGGTTGGTGAAAATCTAATTAAAATTAATCTAGTTATAGGATCACAAAGATAACACAGGGAATAAAGAGACAAAAGAAATTTACCTTTGTTTTGGGCTTGCCGAAAGGGATTCTTATACTTTTTTCTAGTTACTATTTTCCCTTTAAACATTGCACCGATACATATAAATTCTTTTTATATAAATTTATTCACTTACTTAACTTATTTTGTTCATGTTTGTAATGATTGAGCTTTGTAAAGGATATTTCTCCTTACTTTCTGATGTGTTTGAGTTCTGAAACTGTTCGCGGTTTTGTTCCCGGTGAAAATGGAATATTTTAAAATTTTTACAGCTTTGTTATCAATTAATGCATTAATTTTAATTAAATTTTCAATCCATCTGATAATGAATTTAAAAAATAGATTGCATTATTCCATAACAGTTATAACAATGAATTCTGAAAATTTTGAAATGCTTAATTATTTTAAATCAAAGCAATTTTTTAAGTACCTTTTATTAGTGTGAAAACAAATATTTTTTCAAAAATCTGGCATTGGTAATTTTAAGCATCTGAAATCAATAAAATAAGAAAAGTAGCCTTTAATGAGTTTCGGGAAAAATGAAATTTCTAAACATTTATCAAAAATTCAAATATATCATGAATGTGATTTAAATTCTAGTCTACGTATGCCATTCTCACTGTCAATGGGAAATGAATGAATACATACTCTCTCCTTATTGATTTTTATTTTATCAATATTTTTTTTTCGTTTTACAATAATTATTTTTCATCCTTTGAGGAAAAAATATCCAATGATAATGCGATTTTAGAATCCCATTATCATTCATTTGGAGTTAAGAATCTTGTTGTTGTTCAAATATGATTAAAAAATACACTATTTCGAATCAATTAAATAAGCAGGCAGAGTGAATTTATTAAAGTGAAGATCAGTTGTGATTTTTCTTTGTTTTTGAGGTGTCGCGCTTCACTATGCAGCTTAACCGTGCTAGTTTCCCTCGGCAGGAAAAAAGGCATGCAGATTCACGATGGAAAGGTTCTAATAAAATACTCTTTCATATCTAGAAAGTTGCTTTGTTCTACTGTCACAGTGGTGCACTAATCGCCATGCTAATTGAACTTATGTTTCTTCAGATTAAGTTTTAAGTTGTTTCGTTATTGTTTTATAAATATCTGTTGATTAGTTTTTAGAGACTATTCTTCTGTTGAAGTCAGTAAAGTGTGGGTGTTTAGTCATATCATGGTACCAATTCGAATGGTAACCCGAAACCTTCAGACAGAAACATAAAGAGGAATAAAAAAATTATCCTATTAGGTGCCCTTTTCAGTAGCCAAATCTCAAATTAAATGAAATGTGAATTGAAGGAGACCCATACTTGAAATTTCGTCGGGCTTGTTTATGTTAGAAAATGCCGGAATTGGACAGTGGAATTAGATTTTCTTGAGAAAAAGCGTATTTCGGCGGTTCCTGTTGAAATGATATGTAGACAACTGGGCTTCGAATCTTATTTAAATCTATACGGAAACAAAATTGCAGAATAATATCATGCAAAATTTTCATCTATTGGTTCCACCACCATGATTGGTTCATTTTCATTTTCAAATTTAATTCGGAGACACGTGTGCTTACTCAAACATCTGCTTGTGTTTCGACAGCCGCAATTAACCTGTTGTAATGTATTAAATTATGTAGCTAAAACAAATTCTAATTCAAAAAGGATGCTCCTGTTTGAAATTATGCATTACTAGCCGCCATTGGCAACTAGATTTTCGCCAGTAATGCTGTGTTTGCAACTTTACGAAATAAATTGGCAAATTGGCGGTTGTAAAGAATGAAAAACCCTTAACATTATTATTTTGCGATGCATCGCGAAAATTGAGGGTGGTGGGTGGAAGGCGACCACTGGTGAAATATCTAGGCGCCATATGATTTCATATGAAATAAAATTTAAATGTCTAGTGGTTGAGGCTAGGGGGGGACTCTGTGAAGGTTTTTCCCCATAGGGAGTGTACAGTAGAGAATTATATTTTAGATTTCTCTTGGGAAATGGAGGGTAGTAAAGAGCACGCTATCATTGATGGCATATCTGGACGTGATAAGCTTTCATATTAAATAAAATTTGTCAAATTCGGTCCAGTGGTTGGGGCTGGAGGAATGGTCCTCTGGCTTTGCCAATTATATTAAATATATAGATGAATAAGAGCACAAGATATAGCCCTGAGCTCAATAATGAGTTCAGTGAAAGATACAGTCTCTTTAGTCCATTGTTGTTTAGGAAAGATACAGCCACTCAATTTTGGACAATAAGCAGGCAAATGAGGACTATACTGCAATCCTAAGCTTAAAAGGCGTATCTCATTTTTTTCAATTTTCAGATTTTTCCTTCTTAGTAACGTTTGTAAGCTTCCTGAGATTATTTCAAAGCAAAAAAGGACGTATCTTATTAAGAAATAGTACAAAACCACAAAAGAAAAATGTAATGTTTGTGAGCTGCTCACAAACATTACAAAATAGAAAAAAACTGAAAATTGATATATGCTTTTTAAGCTTCCGAGGGCAGTATATCCACCCAGCATGCTTTCGTTAATAAGAAAAATCTCTAATGTATCTATTTGTTAATTCGTCAGTATTGCGATGAAGAAAATTATTATAAAATCATATAAGTTCATATTGTATAAAGTTTCTCGTCAAAAAGTCAAACCATTTTTGCTTCAATAATCAAATCAAAGCAAAAGTAAGTAGCATTTTACACATTTTTCACGTGCAAGTTAGTTAAAAGGTTTACTTTTCTTGTGTTAAGGACAGTTTTTTATTATATAAGTATTTTTTCATGAATTAGTAGATACTTTTATTTTGGCATTACTCGGAGCGGATTTGTATATATTTTTCGGTTTAAGCAAGATAAATTTCAATTGCTGAATTTGATATTTGCGAAGATCTCATACACATTTGCCATGTCGATGGAAGCTAATTTACAACAAAACTTCCAACGGCTTGTAGCCTTATTTTGTTTATAGGATCAATTTTTGATTTCGTAAAGCATTTGTTCTAAGGACTGGAAAAGGTCATGATTAGTGTACGGTCCACTAATTAATGATGCAAATGACCAACTGGACGCCTATAAACAACATCTTTATTAACATAAACAAACGTCAGTATCTAAAACAAAACAAGGAATGATTCGAAAACTATATTGCAGCACAGCTGTGCATCTATTTGTAGTGACATTAAACTCGATCTCGCCAGTTCACTTCTCTGTCTGAAGTCTTGACCGCAGCGCCACAATAAGCAAATTGCGGTAACAACCGTCGTGATATTTCCTGTATTAATTGTGTAAGGACACACTTTCATCAGAGTTTTGAATAATAAAAAATCTTATTTATTCATTACAGGCATAACGAAAGTTACTTCATTACTGCAAATATAATTGTATTCACTTGGCAGATACGTGAACTTACGATGGAGTCCCAGGAAAACAATACATGCAATGCATGTAGCTTTATTAAGGAATATGCACTATTAGATTACGATTAAGGCAAATATAAGATCCGCTCTTAAGATCCATATTTCAACGGCGAAGCAAGAAGTGCTTTCTCTATCTCAAGTCACTGGAAAATCTGTAGTCCATTTAGATCATCTATACTTCTTCCCCTCACGAGCAATGAACCTGTCCTTCATTCATATCGTGATAGAATAGCATAAGAGAGCAATACTGCTTACAAGGTGATTAGAGATTCAAAAGATAAGCTCAGCGGGAAGAGTGAAATCTTAATACACTAGTTCTTGTCTTAACTCTCTCAGTCCCAGCGATGCCATTTGGAATCATCATATTCATTATTTTTTTGTTCGGCATCTAAACCTGCTTCTGATACTGAATGGACATCTTTCAATTATTCGCATTTTCCTCTTTTCAAATATAATTTTTATTCTTACCAATGGGCTGCACTATCCACTTTATCTATGGACGAGTTTTCTGGCTTGTTTACATGCCTGTACTACGTATCTCCGGTGTAATTCTAAGTCAATGGATCTTTAAAAGGGAGTCCAACATACAAGCAGATAGATAAAATCAAGGTTTTTTTCTGTAGGTAAACAAACCAGAAAACCTGTCCATAGAAAAATTGCTTTTCTGAACTTCACTTCATTCATCAAAAGATGTCAAAATAAAAATCGACTTTAACTTTATTTAAATGAAATTACAGGTGCAATTTTATTCTTATTATTTTTGAATATGTTAAAATATTTTATTTAAGTTATTTTTGATAAATTTTTATTTTAAAATTTCGGTTTTTATGTTCCCTGAAATATCATGACTCCAATTGGAATCAGTTTGAATTTTAATTTTTAAAAAATCGAAATAATTTATTTTTGTCTTTCATCTTAGGCCAAACACATTTCAAAATATTTCCGAATTTTCGAATGAATAATGAATTCTTGGAACTGAAATGGGTAAAAACCAGTTGGTAAGCAATGGTTAAAAACTACGAGCTCAGCATTTGTACCACGTGTAATAAATAGATTAATTAACAACTTTAATTTAAAATCGTTTACAAACGCTTCTAAATTTCGATCATCTATAGATATCTTATATTTGCTTTTATTCTGTTTTAAATAATTTGCTGTTAGTTCCGAATTTAAAAAGTGTAACGATACATCTAAGCTATTTGGTAAAAGTTATTAAGAAATTAGCTAAAATTCGGATGAATATAAATATCTGTGCTTGAAATATGATATTTTCATTAAGGCAGGATTGTATTTTCATTAAGTGCAAGTTTGTAAAACATTTTAATAAGAGTGGTAAAGAAGATTTTGGCATTACTTAAAGAAAAAGTTGAAATAACCAAATTAAAAATTAAAACAAAAAGCAAACTCACATTAACGATTCATTAAAATCGCCACAATTCTAACGAATGCACCAAGAAATATTTTTACCTTCGGTTGCCGAAGGTAAAAACATTAACGCTCGCCCGAATGTTTGTTCAGCAAATGTTTGTGAGTCTGTACTTAGCTTTAGTTGAGCTTTCTGTTGAACAATAAAAGATGAATAAAACAGGCTCTACATATGAGCGTACTGAATAAAAGTGGGCTTCCAGAATATCCCGAATAATGTTCTACTTCATAACATTCATGTTCGGAACGTCCCTAACTTGTATGGCCAATTTACATACTCCCTTAATCAAAATTCTCACGGAGCGATATACAGCCGATTACGACCGATGGGACATTGTAGTTAATCTGGAGGTGACTTGCCGGTCAGACAGAAATGTCTGGAATTGACGTCATTAGAGAGATGTTGGTAAGAACATGTTAGATCATGGGGGAAGATATATTAAACATTTATTTTAGAAGTTTACATACAATACAATGGGTTTAATTTCCCACATCTTTGTTTTCTGCATATAATGTATTCTTTATGTCTGTACGTTTGTACTTCACAAGTAGCGCAGTTTCAATCGATACATTCTCGTTGTCTAATTTAAGTTTTCATTGTATTTTTGCATTTTTCCAAACATAGCGTTTTTCCCTCATTATATACAGGATATCCATTCTAATCGTGGTCCAAAAGCTAATGTTTAAAACATTAGATTTAGGCATATACTCCCAATTCGAAAAATTTTTTATATGACTAAAAGAATTACTTTTATGTTTTTAATTCAATCAATGTAAAGATGAAA
>BGPR01034207.1:0-16594 GCA_013235015.1 Araneus ventricosus
ATTTCTACAAAGGACAAGGCTATGGAATAGGATCTGGAATTTATGGTCTCGGATACGGCGGACACTATGGTGGATACGGTGATGGCTATGGCTATGGCGGCTATGGAGATGGCTATTACGGAAATGGCTACTACGGAAATGGATACTATGGAAATGATGGATATGGATATGGTGGTTACGGATACGGGCCTTACAATTATTATGGAAGATACGGCCTCGGTTATGGACGATATGGTCTAGGATATGGAGGATATTTGGGAGGTCTTGGTTATTATGGAGGATATGGATATGGAGGCTATTTGTAAAGAATTTATACCGGTAAGTGAAAATAAACTTCGCAGATTTTATGTATGCATTTCTTATGCTTGAGTACGGAATGGGATTTGTAACATTTTTTTACCCTCATAATTCTGTTCTCAAATACTTTTCTATTCCTGGCACGAAATATAAAATATTTTAGGTGAAATAATTCATGTGGATATGTTTTCTTCATTTTATTTAAATGTGTTATGATATTTTAATGGTATTGACCCATATTTTCATGTAGAAATAATTACAACCAGGCTTGTATTAAACAGTTTTGTTTAACAAATAAACGACGTTAATCAAAAGTTACAAAAGAGGAAGACAGAATGAATAAATAAATTCATAATTTTAGAATGATGCAGAATGTTGCCATCAAAAGATAACAAAAATCAAACGACAATAAATTGAAAAGTGCCATATTTAATCCTTTGAGATTCACGAGAGCCATCTCAGAAATACCTATTGAAATATCTGGTCGACCGCTAGCTGAAATTCTATTGCTTCTTTGTACATGACAATATTTAAATTCAGTATCAATGAAAAGAACTTGTTATTTATTTATGTATCAAAGCTATAAATGGTTTCATTGACTAATGGTTCTGCTGATATTTTCTATTTAGTAGGAAACAAAGATATTTTCCTATAATATATTCCTAATTCAATTTCATTTTTCTTTCAGAAAAACCAAATTGTTAAACAGGAAAATGCCAGTCATCCTGGGATGAAAGACAGATGTTCATTGTAAAAATAAAACTGAAAAAAAATATGTTACTAAATCCTCTTTCAGTCTCTTAATGTTTTCTTCAGAAACTGATACACCTTTTGAACATTGCATTAACTACATAATTCAATACGATGTCTTGAATATTAATCTTTCCTTATCGGAGTCACATTTAAGGAATTATATTTTGAAGTTGTTATAAATTCAAATATAGAGAACTTATAAATTCTTGCTTCTAGAGCTTGAAATACAATTCACGAAATTACATTGAAGGCGGAAGGAGTATAGCATTGGTAAGGGAAACAGTGTGCTATTTAAATTTTTTTTATTCAACACTTATTAGCATTTGTAGTAGATCTTTCTATTCATAAAAATTATGGGAAGTGACTGTCAAATGACACTGTCGTGATTTTGTGATTACAGAACCATGGATTCTAATCTCTCAATGCAGGTCTGTTCAAAATAGAATTTTCTTTTTGATCAAACAATGTTTCATTGATGTAATGGGTGAATGATCTTATATATTAAAATTCCAATTTTGAAGTTCCACGAGGATTATCTCAGGATGGATCTCATAATTTTGAATTGTAGTAAATGGCGAGGCCAACACATGAGGTAGCACCTTTCTTTCAAAACTTCTACTCCACATTATAGTTAATTTAATCACGACAAATTTAAAGAGCCGTAGGCACGCTTACATGGCGGAATAATTATCTAAAAACTTACCATTTGGTTCTCAAAATGAGGCTACCATCCAATTCCTCGTCTCTAGTGTGGTGGAGAATTGTGAAAAATCAGCTCAGATGTCTTTCTTACATCTCCTGGAGTCTTACAATAACAGCGGCAATTCCAGTTAATATAATTATAAAATTGTGCATCAATTTTTTAATCAAAGCTATTACGATTATATTTCTTTCATACAAAAATACCATACAATGATTCTGAGCAAAATATCAATTCCTCTTTAAACTTTTCATGAAATAAAATACGATATTTCATTGAAACAAATAATTTTCGGTTTTCCTAGAAATATCCAAATCATACGAAAAATTTCAAATTTTATTTCATTTGGAAGATTGCTGTCTGTTAAATGTTAAATCATTCGAGATAAGTCTACTGTTTAATTGCAAAGAATTATAAAGCATAAGTTTACTGGACTACGATTCTTTCCAGATCCTCATTTTGTTTAATATATACTATAAAAGCATGTGAATTTCACGAAATGAATATATGTCACATAGTTCTCATTGTTACCGCCTGTAAGTAACAACATCTGTCGTTTATCGAAGTTGTTGAAAATAAGTTCTAATACTGCAAAAACGATCGATTTATATATCAAAATATGGAAAAAATCAATAATTTAATTTATAATATATAATTTATAATATAAAACAATGTAGAGTAGACCGGGGCTAGTTGGCCATAGGGGCATGTTGGCCCAATCGAGATATTTTTAAAACTTTCAGTTATTTAATGCTGTCAGTCCTGACAAGTGTGTACTGTCCCGTCTTCCTTCTTCCACAACAACGTAATTGAATAAGCAGCTTCCATTAAAGAACCAGCTAGAATTTTCTAATTTTCGCTCTGAGTAAATTTCTCACTTATAAATAATGCGTTTTATTCTTTGCTTGTAAATTAAAATTTCCATTATTGCAAATTATATAAGAAACATAATTCTTCATTGTTATTTTAAGGCTTGTTTGTTTATTGAAATGCTTTCAGAATAAAATGGCAAAATGAGATTAGTTGGCCCATTTCGCAAGGGGCACGTTTGCCCGGTGGGACAGCACAGGATTTTTCAGGATGTGCGTTATAGAAATTTCTCTAATTATGTGGAATGGAATTATACCATATTTAGCATGCAAAATACTTGTTGTGAAAAACCATGCGGATTTAGTTTTGATGATAGTACACAATAGGAGGCACTTATATACAATAATATTTGAGGATGAACATAAAAGCTGTATCTCGGTTCCTATTGAAATGCACCAAATTTTCATATAATACACATAATGTAGATAATAGCATAACTGTGTTATTTAAATAAATAAAATATAATAATGTTGAAGAAGGTTTTGTGATAGTCGCTTCATACTTCTAGTGGGACAACTTACACCTCAGCCGAGGCAGGTTGGCCCAAGAGACTTGGTGTCAGTTTGAGGTTTTAAATTAATATTGATAGTTAATATATTCAATTTTTATTAGAGCGTATTCTTTCTGAAAGTACACTGATAGTGTCAACTTAAAAATTTACAAAAATTTTGAATTCCCTTTTTTAAAAATTCTTAGAACAAAACGGGCTAAAAATATAAAATAATTAGAAATTAATTCGTACGATTTACCTTGAGAGCAATCAATGTACGCATAATAACTGCCATCAGTTTTCTCGCATTAAAATGAAAATTTAACTTCATAAATGTTTAGAACACGGCTTTTTACGACCTCAAATGAAGTCGAGAAAATTGACGCAGAGCTTTCTTCTTTCAGATTTTACAACATTTGTGAGTAAAAAATAATAATTATTTATTTTGACAATCACGAATACTGCACAAACACATTGTCAAGACAAACAGATAGAAAACAATAATAACATTTAAATCGACCAATTCTCAGAATCCATGCATCGGATACCACTCATCCCAATTATCCAGACTGATTTGAATTCCGCATCGGATAGGGAAGATGCGCGCTAGAAAATTCCCTTCCTAGGGATTACTGTGGCCTAAGTTGCCACAAATACGGCGTACACGCACATTAAGTCGCGGTCTGGCGCACATTTAGTACATCGGGGTAAAATGTTCTGCCGTCAATATGAAATTTTGGAGAAGAAATTGACGATTCAGATGTTAGGCTTGACATCTGACCTTTGTTCAAAATTACGAAGACAGTCCCATAATAGTTTAAGTGTAGCAACTAAACGGGACGTTAATATGAAGAAATTCAACTAAACTGAAAATGTGATATACAAAGTTTAATTGTAAATTTTTCAAAAATACTAATGTCATAAGAGTACTTAGAGAACATTAAAAAATAATACGATAAGTAACCAAAGAACAAGTCGTACGTTAAAAAATTGCTTTCATGACCTGGTAAAAAGTAAGGTCTGTACCACATGTGATCTTTCCGAAATGAAAATGAAGGAAGGTGCCTCATATACCTGATATATGAAACCACGCTCAATACATCTGTTAGTTAAAGTGTTAAGAAGAATAAGCATTAACAGCACTATTTGAAAGCATTAATGACTATGTAGCTCTAAGGAAATAAGAATCTTAATATGATAGAATCCAAGACCTCAGTCAAATAGTAACGATATGTTATGTACTGTATGGAATCTAATGTGAAATTTATAATAAAGTCATCTTGATCTAATTAAGAAATTTTTAAAAATGATTTCATTAATTAACCCGAATTTATTATAAGGTGGAATTAACAAAATCTTGTTTCAAATATTTCAAAGAAGTTAAAGGGATAAAAATTTTGAAGCACACATTTTGGGATGAAATTTACATTAAACTTGTCCCAAATAACTTCTGTTAATTTAATATGTCCACGACAAGAAGAATTCCAGTATTGTAATGAACCACTGATATTATGTTTCACCGGATGTTGCGAACATTTTAATAAAAATATGGAAAATATGCTACATGAAGTATTTGGCTTTTGTTTTACATTCATATTCTTAATTCGATAAAAGCATTCTTGTTTGAAGACTCGCAGCTATGTTTAAGCGATAATACAATTAGGTCATTGATAAAACTCAGAAGTACTGCATCCATTTTATAATCCCTATGTCTTTTATTTCATCAAGTGTTTCGGTCAATGATGCTAATATTAAAGCTTTAGGTACTCAAAACATAGTAATTTGACCACAATATTGAACTAATTTATTCTTAATTATTCGCAAAGCAATCAACTTAACAGTATGTTAAGGGCAAAAATGCAGCATTTAATATTAAGTTCCTTCGTGACACTTAACAGTTTTTAACTAAATTTTGCTAATTGCAGTTGCAATAGGAAGGTTTGTTATAAATTATTCAACTCATCAAATAGAACAAGTCATTATACTGGATAAACTGAAGAGGTCTAAGATAAGTTTTTTGTGCATTTAATAAAATTTTTAGAGACTTAAGTAAATTCAATATGTTAATTTTTATTTGTTTGCAGTAATTTGCTCTTTCGAAAATTTATAAGGACAGTACTCATTTATTTCCATGAAAGTGAAAAGAATTAGTAGACATCATGATAACAGGGAACATGTATTTTTTTCACTCTCGCTGCATTTCGATGGTAAAAAGTGAAATTAATTCGCTAATATTTTGTTGTCGTAACGTCATTCAAAACTGGCGCCTGCAGTTTTTTATCTCTAGTCTTGTCGTCATGTCGCTAAGCCATGGGGCATGTTGTTTGAATAATTCCCAATTGTTGGTTTCCATAAATGCTATTTGCACATAAATAAGTTATGAATACAGAGGCAAAAATTAACTTGTTTAGAAGATTACAATTGAAATAATTGAAAAATAAGAAATCATTAACCCTTAACTGTTAACCCTTAAAGTATTTTTTTTATTTTTTAACAAAAGTCACGTAAATGAGTGTAAGGAATGCACGAAAAATAATCAGAAAAATTTAATTTTGAATAAAGTTTAACTACAGTTAATCATTGTCAAAAAGTATACGCTGTTTGATTAAAATTTCTTCAGTAAAATATTCCTTTAATCAAATCAAAACTCAGGAAAAGCTGATCAATAACTTTATATTTGATGAATAAATACTTTTATTCATCAAATATAAAGTTATTGAAAATAATTCGAAAAAAATGAAAAATATTAGTAAATGCAATTTACACCACATTTGACTACCTGAATTCCATCAATTGAAACACACTGAGAATGGTCACCTAGGGTTTAACTTGGTCACTAACAGAACGCCGCCCCATGTCAACGTGCCTGATGTCATTCCGGCAACCGAACCGGTTGAATGGACATGGGACATTTGGTCACTAACAATCACTTCATCTTCTGTAGTTAGATAAACAAAAATATTTTTATTTATAACATTTATATTTTATTTGTTGCTTAGGAGTTGAATGTTTGAATTTAATCTTGATGCTTCTACGATTGATTTTAATAATATTTCTCGAAAAGGACAGGATGAAATTCTTCCCTAAATAGTTGTCGTTCATGTTCTGAGTAAAGTGGAGTTATTTTTAACTCTTGCATACAGGAACAAAGCTTTAACTCTTTCAAATCGAGTTACATATATACAAAAATTTCAAATAACATGGCTTTTTGCTTGTAAATAAGCTAGGCTCTTCTTTCTTTAGCTAAATATACATTACTTGAAATTCAGCTCAAAAATGATTATACAATCAGTTAATATATTTGCTTCAAAGAGTTATTGAATTCAATTATGAAAATAAAAAAGCATTTTCAGAAAATAACCCTTTTATTAGTGTTCTAAAATGTAGAAAATAATTTTTTTTATCAAAATTCTGGAAATTAGAACAAAATAGTAAAAGCAGGCTACGCTGATAGACACTTTAAGGGTATTGGAATTATATATATATATATATATAAATATATTTTAAATAAATAAATTTAACTTAAAATATATTTAAACTTGAAATATATTTTTAATTTTTAGTGATATTTAGGAATTTTCCTTCTTATGTTAATATTTGTGGCTTAATTTCCGTACAATATTGTTTACAACGATTCACTCTTTTACAATTCTGCTTCCTCCCCCAGATTTTTAATAAAAAACGTATTTCCCACTTTTTAGCATGGCAATAACAGTGTGTCCTCAAGGCCATCTTTAAGGAAAAGTTTTATTATTTTTTACATTTTAGTTTTAAATATATTTCATACTATTAATATTGAATTGTAATTAATATTTTATTTATTATTATTAACATTGTGGAATTCTGTAATCAATCCTTTCCCAAATCCGCTATCAGATGGCATATTACAAATGGATTAAAATTAAATTAATAGATTTACTCAAATCTAAGCTCCAAAAATGTTAAAATCATTGTTATTATCATTGGGAATACACAATTGTAAATAATTTTAGAATTTTAGTTCATCAGAAAGTGAATGAAAAATCGAATACCATCATCATGAAAGTGAAATAAAATAGTGCAAAAATAGTCATTTTTATTTCATGGATTTCAAAACTATATTTATATAAATTGAAGATAATTTTAAAAATCAATCTTCGTAATGACCACCTAAAAGCTGCTACCGAACTTTAAAAGTATATCTGATACAACTATTGATTGATTAAACAATATAACAAGCAAACAAAATGGAGCTTACCAGAGGCACAAGATTAGGTAAAATTATCCGTGAGAAAAGTAAAATATACATTAGCTGTCACCAAGTTTTGTATTCTAGGATTTTTTTTAAAATCGGAATTAAAACCTGTTGGAATGTGATTCTTAATAAAGCTAATTGAGAAATGATTCGCTGTAAACTGGTTATACTAAAATGTGTAACCAAAGAGAAGGAATTTTAATGCTTGAAATAATACGAAATTGAAATAAGATAACAATGAAAAGTTTAATTTCTTATACCACCTCTGACCGGAATTCGACACAAATATGAAGAAGAAAGAAAAAAATGTTCTGTATCTGAAGCGGAACGGTAGGTATAAAACGCCTTATTGTTCAGCAAATCAAACATTAGCTATTCTTAAGAGCTTAAAAATACTTAGAAAATGATGAAAATCGTGGTAAGTCATTTAATAAAGCATTTATTTTCATCTAATTTTATCAGCCTTTTTCAACCTCTTGCCTTAAAAATGCCTTATTTCATTCATCTTTTGCACGATCAGGTTCTAAGAAAAATGCACTTCAGAAATCATTATTAACTTATCATTATTAATTAAATTATTTAATATTTAAAAAATACTTTTCGTACTTTGCGGAATTCTGTCATATAATTTCTTACTTTTTCTAGAGAGTCAGAAATTACATAAGAAGGTTTCATTTGTTACTTTAGATAAAGACTTCAGACAAAATTTCATTTTGTCGAAAATTCACATCATTAATGAATGAAGAACTATTTTTCAGCCTATTTAAAATTTTTATTTTGTTCATTGAATTTATAACTTCCTAATATTTAAAGCTTATAATTTTAACGGAAAGCTATTATTATTTTTCATAGATTAATATACTCAAAAATAAATATATAAATTGAAATAGTCAAAAACATATCCCAGGTTGCCAACATTAATTTATGTTTGCGTGAATTTAATTACCATGTTGTGCATATGCATCAGATAATTTAAAAAATTCACTAAAAACTAAAATCCGTGATTGAGTTGCGACGATCCATTTGGTGTGTGTCCATCTGAGGTATCATTTTAAATTCTAAAGTAACAGAAAGTGTAAATCATTGTGATCAATTTTTTGCAATACTTTAAAACTGTTATAATATATTTTATTAAATACAAAAAAAATTGGTTTGCTTTTTATAAGTAAAAGAATAAATTATACGAAAGTGCATAGCTTTTCTGAACAGTGCTCTTACAATCTCCAAATCATCGTTGATACAAATTGTTTTAATCGTTGATCGTTACTACGGTATGAAGAAAGTGATATAATATATTTTTTGTAGTAGCAAGATGCTAATTTTAAGCATTTTTAAAAAGTGTTCCAAAAATCTACTAAATAATTTTTTATTTGTATTATTTCTAGATTAAAGTATGAAACAAACAAAAGCAGCTAAGTAAAGGAATTCGTTAAAGTAACCTTTAACATTATATCCTCAAATAATGGATAAGTACTTCATTCGAAGTCAAAATGTGCGTGGCAAAAGTGACTTTGCAACTCATCTAACTGCCACTATCTTAAAGTGCTTTGTGACCCCGAGTCCTTTTTCCTACTGAAAATTTGACGTGTATCACGTGAGCATAAATTGACTCATACAAAACATTTTCATTTAAAACAGCAATGGTAGGACGTTTTCAATTTGAGGTATGTTGTAAAGCATCGCTAAATTTACCATAAATGCTATCCACCTATTAAGTAAACAAAAGGAATTGACTTTTAAATGCGCATTATGAGGAAATAAACGTGGTGATCGTGCAAAAATATCGACAGACTCACTAAAAAGATCTGCGTTGAAATTTTGGATGCATTCTCTTCCAAACGGTAAAAATCATTTACAAGAAATGAAATTTGACAAAATCTACCATATTTTTGTATTGAGAAGATTTATTATTTAAGTATGATGCATACTTGTAAATAGAAAGGAATGCGTACAGCAAACTTTAAAATTTTCTCAGATCCTCGTCTTGGCCCTTGTCGCCATTGCCGCCTGCTCTCTGGACGTGATCCCCCACTACAGTCACCATGGCCACGGTCACGGAATCAGCACCAGATACTTCAGGAAGGCACAAGGTCACGGATATGGTGGCTACGGTCTTGGATACGGAGGATATGGATATGGTGGTCTTGGCGGATATGGAGGTTACGGTCTTGGAAACAGGGGTTTTGGATATGGCGGCCTTGGGGGATATGGAGGTTTTGGATATGGATATGATGCTTACTTGTAAATGGTAAGAAATGCATACAGTTTGATTTATTTCGAATATAACATTTCTTTAATTTAAATAAATTGAATTATCAACATTTTAAGCTTAACAATATTCTATTCACTGATATACTTGTATAAAGTGATAAATTTTGAAATAAAAAACATTTTATAAAATGTTTTCCTCTGATATAATTGAGTAAGCGAAGCGAGGTCTCCGTTTTAAATCAGTCGTTCAGCATTTTGTCTGTCTGTAAATGTCTGTCCTGATACAATAAAAAAGGTGCATATGTATAGGTTTTTATTTTTTTGAATTCGTTTTAAGAGGATGGTCAATTAACTGATTTCAGAGTTTTGGCACCATAAAAAAATTAAATCAGTTTGGAAAAGTCTTTTTTGCATTAGTGATAAAAGCAAACATTTAATTTCAATTTTAATAATAAGATAAAAAAAGATATTTAGTGGTAATTTTATACATACTGATAAAACAACTATTTGAGAGTCAATTTATTAATACTGATGAAAGCAAAGATTTGTAATTCGCATTCAAAAAGAGAGAGAGAGACAAAATAATAATATTTCATGCTGATAGTTACTTTTTCCTATTTTGTTCCATCTAATTTTTTTCTCTTTCCTTGAAAGTTTTACCAAGTATTCTACATAACAGTTTTTTTATTAAAATTTGAAGAAGATTATCGGTTATTTCTGTAACATTTTTTGCATATTTTCCCCAATTTTTATATAATTAAAGTAAAATACTAATCACATTATTTCATTTAGATACTTCTTCCATCGTCATCTGCGTTTGCTAGTGTTAAGGTTATAATAGTTGACCGATCGAAGTGATTTCTGTTTCATCTCCGTTCCGCATTTTTTCTGCCTCTAAATTTGTTTGTTACGCAGTCACCACTAAATGCCTTGTTCGATTTTCTTCGGATTTAGCATGGAGGTTCCTTGAGGTCATAAGAAACGACATATATGTCAGAATTTTTTTCATGCTCTTTCAATATGGTGGACATTTTAATGATTTCAATGTGTTTTATTGCACCATTTAAGCATTTGACTATTTTTGGTATTGTTTAGTTGAGTGTCATTAACGTCCAGTTTGAAAGCAACAGGTTTGCTATTTTGGGACGGACCTTGTAATTTTGATCTACTGTCAGACGACGAGGACGACGCCTGGGCTGGCACCACCTCTCCAACCTTCCGCACTATTCCAACGGGTTTTGAGCCTCGAACTTCTGTCCCCGGAGCTAAGACCTTACCACTAGGCTACGTCTGTCTTCAATTTGATATTGGCGATATACTTAATTGTAATTTTGTTAATTCTAATAAAAGCAGACATTTAAAATTTTAATTTTGTTTGTACTGATAAAAGCAGATATTTAAATGTAATTTTGTTAATACTGATAAAAGTAGACATATAATTGTAATTTTTTGAAAAATGATAAAAGAAAACATTAAATTGGAATTTAGTAAATAGTCATAAATACAAAGATTTGTGTAAATAATTCGTATTGAAAAAAATGTGTGTGCTTGAGAGAGAGATAAGATCACAGTGTTCCGTGTTGAGAGTTGCTTTTTTCTGTGTAGTTACCTCTAATCGTTTATTTCTCTTTTTCCGAAAGTATGCTTTTCCCACGATTCTACCCAAGTGGTTCATGTTGTGAAAACTTGATGACTATCTCCACTCTCGAATGCAAAATTTACTAAACATCTGCTACAGCACATTTTTATGTAACTTTATCAACTTAATGCATTTGTGTTGGAAATACTGGGAGTAAGATTTGTGTGCAATGTCGGTGTTCAATATTGTACATTGATTGGTTTAAGATTGTAAATTATGATTTTGCAAAATAGTGTATTCATTCAGACAAAGAAAGTATACCTCTTCGAGAGACAAATCATGATATCCGTTATCCTGGAAACAATGTTGTCTCTAAAATGAATGACAACGTTGGATAAACCTTTAAGGTATCCAACTAGGTTGAAAAAACGATTTTCGAAGAAAAATCCAAAAATCTTTTTTTTTTATGATCTAAGAATAAAGCCACAACTTTTAAGATTCTAAAACAGTCTTTGTTCTTATTCTTATTCCTTGAATATTTTATTATTTGTTATTGATTTGAACTATTGTGTTATTATATTTTTTTTAAATGCGTTTTCTGAAAAATGAAAATTTCACTAAAATTAGTCCACGAGAA
The DNA here is from genome assembly GCA_013235015.1 of Araneus ventricosus. Lineage (NCBI taxonomy): Eukaryota > Metazoa > Arthropoda > Arachnida > Araneae > Araneidae > Araneus > Araneus ventricosus. The sequence continues at coordinate 11,772 of BGPR01034207.1, forward strand.
ACGTGATATCTCCAAAACAATTCAATAAAATTCATTGAAATTTGGCAGACTTGTGTCAAACACCCTTGAGGATGTAGAGGATGTAAGAGAACGCAGATTTTATGATATCTTTCTTTAATCATGTTCTACAGTCACTTTTAGTTCGAAACACAGAATAATTTTGGCGAAAAATCAATGGCGCCAACTTTGAATGGTCATAAAATATTTATTTCTTAAAATGAATTTTATCTTGCGATCTATTACATTCTAGATAGTTTGAGAAGTACTCATGCGAAATTAAAATTAAACATGTCCCATAATTTTTCAGTTCTGATTTTTTCCTTTACATTGAAATTTTTATTAAAATTCTTGAAAAAAAAATATTATTTTCAAAACCTACTGATGAAATATGAATTTTTATTTCTAATTGTGACTATTTAAGCCTATTTTTGTTCTTTAGCTCTATAAGTCTTTTTTTATGAACATTTTTAAAAAATGTTTTCTCCGAACCTAGTCGGATACCTTAAAGACTCCGATGAAGAATAGATCTTGGATTTTTTAGGGGGGGAGCGAGGTGTACTGTGCACTTAACTATTAGTTATATGCTATCCATATTATCCGTTTCAGAAGTTAATTGACTGTATTTCCAGTTTCAACTAATTATTGTCAAGGAATTAACTAATCGTTTTTATTTCTAGGTACAACTAAGAGGCATTGTCAATGGCTAAAAGGATTGGTTTCAAAGTGCATAAGATAAAAATATGTAAATATCTTTAAAAGACCTGTTTCAATAAATATTTATTTCTGTATTTGCTTGTGTTTTTATTTCATATCAAGCTTATGTATGCATATTTTTATATTAATTAATCGTTGCAAATTAAAAAGAATATTACTAACACATTAATTAAATATTAGCATTTCATCTGTAGCATTTTTATCTGCTATACATTTAAAAAGAAAGACTCGTTTCTGGTATTTCAAATAAGCGAAACTCCCATCAGAAATATGCGCACCTAAGGAATTCAAAATGGAAATAAAACTGCTAAAGTCAGATAATGTTTCTATATTTTTATGTTTACGTTTCAGCAGGTAATATAACTACTTACCTATACTACCGGGAAAGAATAACTTATTGACACAAATTTGTAGCTATTTTAGTTCGGCCAGGCACTAAACCGAAATACTTTCAACTTGATTGCATTATCCTAGTTGGAATATTATCTTTTTTGCCTAATCAATAAAATTTCTTTAAATTTTTATAATATTTCATTCTAATATAAAAAGCTTTGAATATTGCAATGAATAGTGGCCATCATAGTTTAAAATATTTCTATTAAATCATATATATATATTTTTAAAGACATCTTTTGTTTGATTTTTTTCTATCCCGGTTCGAAGTATTCAAATGAGAATTTTTTTATTATAAACAGAAGGAAAAGTTCATTTCCAAGATATTTAAATTCGAGTTTCCTTTATTTCGTTCATGTCGATTTCCATCAGTTTTACAGAGAACTGATTTAGGAAGAAAATATATCCAATTCTTTTAGATATTCTTGAAAATTTCAACTTTCTTTTCTAGAAAGCATATCTCTTCTCTGTTTAAGAGATTATATTAAACATGTGTACGTATTTAAAAGCTACGAAACCATGCAATGAAAACTTTTATTTCGCAGGTTGCTAAAATTTGAAACGTTGATATCCTCTTCTCCATTCTTCTCTAAAGCATTCAAGTGTGGGTTTGAAAGTCAATAACTAAAATTTGCACTATCATAAATATCAGAAGGCAACATAATTAAAATTGTTTTTATATTTTTCTGTTAGGATTTTGAGATCAATTGCAATTATGTTTCACATTAAATCATTATAGGTAATCACAAAATAAAGAGATAAAGATTTTAAAACCATTATGTTAATAAGATGACTTGTTTTCTGAGATATGTAATAAATATCAAGGTAAAAGAAATTTTTTTATAAACTATTTATAACTAATCATGGTATTTAAAATTAGAAACAATCTAATATCATTATGCATCAGGTCTCTCCTCCATATAAAACACGGCAAATAAACTTACGTTTCCTGAGCTTATTCTTCTTTAGGATACATTTTGAATAGCAAAACTTTGGGATACGAAAAAAGAAAACTAATTAAACGTAATTTAGTGTTTACAAAAATATTGAGAAACGTAAAATCTTACTCTCCTTAACTGGCAAAAGCAATGCAGGATTTTCCTTATTTTAATGAAGTTAAAAATTGATTCCAATTTAACGAAGAAAAAAATTTAGAAAAAATTTGATCCCAAGTATTGATATTCATTTTTATCGACTGGTAACGATTTAGATCTACAATCATTTCGAAACGTGTGCCGAATTCTTAGTTCGCAAGCTTTGTCATTTTAAAATATTTTTTTTTAAAATTTTCTGACCCCAACAGTAGGTAGAAATAATATACATTTTATGAAACCTTCTCAAATTGATCTATCGATGTAATAAAGTAAAGAATTTCTGAATCATTAAAATTGAAACTTGTAAATAGAAATTTCACTCACATTGTATATGAACTACATTCATGAAGGAATTCATATATAGCTATATTCATGAGCTATACTCATGTCCATCCAAATACGGAAGGCATCAAAACTAGACTCTCAGTCAGTTTCTAAGGAGGTTTAACAGTTATCACGGTCCAGTAAAAGGCAGCTCCAATCCAAACTTCGATTGGCAAATTATCTGTTTTTTCATACGAATCAGCAAGTTTCAGTTTCTTTTGCCGAGCAAAAAGAGTAATATCCGTTGGAACAGTTTGATGAGATGCATACGTATTGGAGCTCTGAAATGCACTTAAGCTAACACTTGATTTGTTCCAAGTACTGGACAATTCCAACTAAACTCTTCTTCGAGGTTGCATTTCACTTGAATGAGACTCAAATCCTCGAACCTCTAGGTTGTCAGTGCTGATCACTTTTAAATTCAAAATATCTACTAGACGAGTAGAAACAAAACTAGACTGAGAACCTCCATCAAGAATACAGCGTGTTAATTTAGTGATTCCTGTGGGACCAATAATAAACACTTTTGCGGTTTGTAAATGAGTAACATTTGATGCAAAAATGTTTACTTGATTTGCAGTTGTCAAAGGAATAAGATAAGGGTTGGGATTTTTACAAATTGAAACATGGTGTTTCCTTCCGCACTTGATACAGAAGGCCTTATCCTTTCCAGGACAACTTCTCACATTATGTCCTTTGTTCGTACACAAGAAGCAACGGCCAGCAATCTTGAGACACTGGACACGAACATCTATATCAGTGACAGATTTTCACTCCTGGGGCCAATGTCCTACAACATTACAGAAGGAGCAAAAAGGTGATGGTTTCTTTGAATAACTCTTTGGCTTGTATTGAGTCTTCGAGTTAACATTAAATGCTGCTGTGGATGGCAAGGCACAAAATTTTTCGGTTGGTTCACCTTTAATTTTCGAGGTAGTAAGAGCACCCTTAACTTCTTCAGAGAGAAACTCTCGCAGTTTTAAAATGTCCCTTTCTGATATTTTTCTCTTCTGGCGTGAATGATCCATCGTCGACAAATATCATCTGGGAAGGCACCTAGAATTTTGGGCATTAAAATTCGCCCGCATGCATTTATATCTTCTCCCAAAGCAGTTAAAGCTTGAAGCCTCTTGTTACACTGTTAAAATATTATTTAGGGACATTGGCGTTGGGTTTGAATCAGGCGTTATATTTTCCAAAAAATCTAAATGAGTCTGGATAATTCTATTTTTATCACCATACCTATTTTTAAAGATATTTTTCACTGTTTCATACGTTTCAGCAGTTATGCTTATTCCATTAACCAAACGCGCCGGTTCATCTTTCAAATAGCCTCTTTGATAGACATGTTTATCTATTGTCGAACGTTGTTGGTTTAAGTCGACTGCAGATGAAAATTGCTCAAAATACATATTAAATTTTTCTTTATCACCATTAAAGGGCTCTATTTTCATTGTAGGTAATTTTACAGTGGATTGAATATAAGTCATAGGTGCATTTGGCGAGATATCGCTGGCGTAGGATGAAGGAAAGGAAGAGTATGGCGAGTTCATCGCCTCATTTGGCGAGATGGCGGAGTATGGCGTCGGATCGATGTTTGGAACTTTAAAATTTCCTAAAGCTTTTCGCGCTCTAAATATAGTTAATTTTGTCTTATCTTCATAACCTGTACATTCAATTATATCTAATACAAATTCGTCATCAGAAAGTAAAGAATAAATTTTTTCATCTAAAATCTTTAACTCTTTAAACGTTTCCGAAAGGCGACTGATCGTAAAATTTATTTCTTCCTGTGAGCCATTAATATTGAATTTATTGCAGGAACAAGAGATGTTTCCTCTAACATAACTTCTTTTCCTTTTTAAAAGAAAAGCCTCGTCGTTTTTTTCCGTTGTTATCATTATCATTAACAGCTTTGACGTTCAGCCGTATCGGAAGCAATTGAATCATTCATAGACATTTTGCGTATTCGTAAGAAAACAAATTAAAATAGATTTACCTGTCTCTGTCCGTGAGTTCAAACGGGTTGTTTCGGCACCATTAAATTTGTTGGGTATCAAGCGCATTTATTTCTCATTGATTCACCAAAATTTTATACAAAATAAAAGACATAGAATTTAACAGGAAAACGTTAAGGAAACTGGATCGTAGAACACAGGAGAGTCAAAGTTACAGTTATTTCTTCTTTCAGTTGTTTACTAGCGAATCTCGCGCCATCGGTTATTATCCTCAAACCGGACAGAAGCATTTTCTTATACAATTTAATTGAAAACAAGCTATGAGAATCTGTGAAACAAA
>BGPR01034208.1:0-16594 GCA_013235015.1 Araneus ventricosus
ATTTCTACAAAGGACAAGGCTATGGAATAGGATCTGGAATTTATGGTCTCGGATACGGCGGACACTATGGTGGATACGGTGATGGCTATGGCTATGGCGGCTATGGAGATGGCTATTACGGAAATGGCTACTACGGAAATGGATACTATGGAAATGATGGATATGGATATGGTGGTTACGGATACGGGCCTTACAATTATTATGGAAGATACGGCCTCGGTTATGGACGATATGGTCTAGGATATGGAGGATATTTGGGAGGTCTTGGTTATTATGGAGGATATGGATATGGAGGCTATTTGTAAAGAATTTATACCGGTAAGTGAAAATAAACTTCGCAGATTTTATGTATGCATTTCTTATGCTTGAGTACGGAATGGGATTTGTAACATTTTTTTACCCTCATAATTCTGTTCTCAAATACTTTTCTATTCCTGGCACGAAATATAAAATATTTTAGGTGAAATAATTCATGTGGATATGTTTTCTTCATTTTATTTAAATGTGTTATGATATTTTAATGGTATTGACCCATATTTTCATGTAGAAATAATTACAACCAGGCTTGTATTAAACAGTTTTGTTTAACAAATAAACGACGTTAATCAAAAGTTACAAAAGAGGAAGACAGAATGAATAAATAAATTCATAATTTTAGAATGATGCAGAATGTTGCCATCAAAAGATAACAAAAATCAAACGACAATAAATTGAAAAGTGCCATATTTAATCCTTTGAGATTCACGAGAGCCATCTCAGAAATACCTATTGAAATATCTGGTCGACCGCTAGCTGAAATTCTATTGCTTCTTTGTACATGACAATATTTAAATTCAGTATCAATGAAAAGAACTTGTTATTTATTTATGTATCAAAGCTATAAATGGTTTCATTGACTAATGGTTCTGCTGATATTTTCTATTTAGTAGGAAACAAAGATATTTTCCTATAATATATTCCTAATTCAATTTCATTTTTCTTTCAGAAAAACCAAATTGTTAAACAGGAAAATGCCAGTCATCCTGGGATGAAAGACAGATGTTCATTGTAAAAATAAAACTGAAAAAAAATATGTTACTAAATCCTCTTTCAGTCTCTTAATGTTTTCTTCAGAAACTGATACACCTTTTGAACATTGCATTAACTACATAATTCAATACGATGTCTTGAATATTAATCTTTCCTTATCGGAGTCACATTTAAGGAATTATATTTTGAAGTTGTTATAAATTCAAATATAGAGAACTTATAAATTCTTGCTTCTAGAGCTTGAAATACAATTCACGAAATTACATTGAAGGCGGAAGGAGTATAGCATTGGTAAGGGAAACAGTGTGCTATTTAAATTTTTTTTATTCAACACTTATTAGCATTTGTAGTAGATCTTTCTATTCATAAAAATTATGGGAAGTGACTGTCAAATGACACTGTCGTGATTTTGTGATTACAGAACCATGGATTCTAATCTCTCAATGCAGGTCTGTTCAAAATAGAATTTTCTTTTTGATCAAACAATGTTTCATTGATGTAATGGGTGAATGATCTTATATATTAAAATTCCAATTTTGAAGTTCCACGAGGATTATCTCAGGATGGATCTCATAATTTTGAATTGTAGTAAATGGCGAGGCCAACACATGAGGTAGCACCTTTCTTTCAAAACTTCTACTCCACATTATAGTTAATTTAATCACGACAAATTTAAAGAGCCGTAGGCACGCTTACATGGCGGAATAATTATCTAAAAACTTACCATTTGGTTCTCAAAATGAGGCTACCATCCAATTCCTCGTCTCTAGTGTGGTGGAGAATTGTGAAAAATCAGCTCAGATGTCTTTCTTACATCTCCTGGAGTCTTACAATAACAGCGGCAATTCCAGTTAATATAATTATAAAATTGTGCATCAATTTTTTAATCAAAGCTATTACGATTATATTTCTTTCATACAAAAATACCATACAATGATTCTGAGCAAAATATCAATTCCTCTTTAAACTTTTCATGAAATAAAATACGATATTTCATTGAAACAAATAATTTTCGGTTTTCCTAGAAATATCCAAATCATACGAAAAATTTCAAATTTTATTTCATTTGGAAGATTGCTGTCTGTTAAATGTTAAATCATTCGAGATAAGTCTACTGTTTAATTGCAAAGAATTATAAAGCATAAGTTTACTGGACTACGATTCTTTCCAGATCCTCATTTTGTTTAATATATACTATAAAAGCATGTGAATTTCACGAAATGAATATATGTCACATAGTTCTCATTGTTACCGCCTGTAAGTAACAACATCTGTCGTTTATCGAAGTTGTTGAAAATAAGTTCTAATACTGCAAAAACGATCGATTTATATATCAAAATATGGAAAAAATCAATAATTTAATTTATAATATATAATTTATAATATAAAACAATGTAGAGTAGACCGGGGCTAGTTGGCCATAGGGGCATGTTGGCCCAATCGAGATATTTTTAAAACTTTCAGTTATTTAATGCTGTCAGTCCTGACAAGTGTGTACTGTCCCGTCTTCCTTCTTCCACAACAACGTAATTGAATAAGCAGCTTCCATTAAAGAACCAGCTAGAATTTTCTAATTTTCGCTCTGAGTAAATTTCTCACTTATAAATAATGCGTTTTATTCTTTGCTTGTAAATTAAAATTTCCATTATTGCAAATTATATAAGAAACATAATTCTTCATTGTTATTTTAAGGCTTGTTTGTTTATTGAAATGCTTTCAGAATAAAATGGCAAAATGAGATTAGTTGGCCCATTTCGCAAGGGGCACGTTTGCCCGGTGGGACAGCACAGGATTTTTCAGGATGTGCGTTATAGAAATTTCTCTAATTATGTGGAATGGAATTATACCATATTTAGCATGCAAAATACTTGTTGTGAAAAACCATGCGGATTTAGTTTTGATGATAGTACACAATAGGAGGCACTTATATACAATAATATTTGAGGATGAACATAAAAGCTGTATCTCGGTTCCTATTGAAATGCACCAAATTTTCATATAATACACATAATGTAGATAATAGCATAACTGTGTTATTTAAATAAATAAAATATAATAATGTTGAAGAAGGTTTTGTGATAGTCGCTTCATACTTCTAGTGGGACAACTTACACCTCAGCCGAGGCAGGTTGGCCCAAGAGACTTGGTGTCAGTTTGAGGTTTTAAATTAATATTGATAGTTAATATATTCAATTTTTATTAGAGCGTATTCTTTCTGAAAGTACACTGATAGTGTCAACTTAAAAATTTACAAAAATTTTGAATTCCCTTTTTTAAAAATTCTTAGAACAAAACGGGCTAAAAATATAAAATAATTAGAAATTAATTCGTACGATTTACCTTGAGAGCAATCAATGTACGCATAATAACTGCCATCAGTTTTCTCGCATTAAAATGAAAATTTAACTTCATAAATGTTTAGAACACGGCTTTTTACGACCTCAAATGAAGTCGAGAAAATTGACGCAGAGCTTTCTTCTTTCAGATTTTACAACATTTGTGAGTAAAAAATAATAATTATTTATTTTGACAATCACGAATACTGCACAAACACATTGTCAAGACAAACAGATAGAAAACAATAATAACATTTAAATCGACCAATTCTCAGAATCCATGCATCGGATACCACTCATCCCAATTATCCAGACTGATTTGAATTCCGCATCGGATAGGGAAGATGCGCGCTAGAAAATTCCCTTCCTAGGGATTACTGTGGCCTAAGTTGCCACAAATACGGCGTACACGCACATTAAGTCGCGGTCTGGCGCACATTTAGTACATCGGGGTAAAATGTTCTGCCGTCAATATGAAATTTTGGAGAAGAAATTGACGATTCAGATGTTAGGCTTGACATCTGACCTTTGTTCAAAATTACGAAGACAGTCCCATAATAGTTTAAGTGTAGCAACTAAACGGGACGTTAATATGAAGAAATTCAACTAAACTGAAAATGTGATATACAAAGTTTAATTGTAAATTTTTCAAAAATACTAATGTCATAAGAGTACTTAGAGAACATTAAAAAATAATACGATAAGTAACCAAAGAACAAGTCGTACGTTAAAAAATTGCTTTCATGACCTGGTAAAAAGTAAGGTCTGTACCACATGTGATCTTTCCGAAATGAAAATGAAGGAAGGTGCCTCATATACCTGATATATGAAACCACGCTCAATACATCTGTTAGTTAAAGTGTTAAGAAGAATAAGCATTAACAGCACTATTTGAAAGCATTAATGACTATGTAGCTCTAAGGAAATAAGAATCTTAATATGATAGAATCCAAGACCTCAGTCAAATAGTAACGATATGTTATGTACTGTATGGAATCTAATGTGAAATTTATAATAAAGTCATCTTGATCTAATTAAGAAATTTTTAAAAATGATTTCATTAATTAACCCGAATTTATTATAAGGTGGAATTAACAAAATCTTGTTTCAAATATTTCAAAGAAGTTAAAGGGATAAAAATTTTGAAGCACACATTTTGGGATGAAATTTACATTAAACTTGTCCCAAATAACTTCTGTTAATTTAATATGTCCACGACAAGAAGAATTCCAGTATTGTAATGAACCACTGATATTATGTTTCACCGGATGTTGCGAACATTTTAATAAAAATATGGAAAATATGCTACATGAAGTATTTGGCTTTTGTTTTACATTCATATTCTTAATTCGATAAAAGCATTCTTGTTTGAAGACTCGCAGCTATGTTTAAGCGATAATACAATTAGGTCATTGATAAAACTCAGAAGTACTGCATCCATTTTATAATCCCTATGTCTTTTATTTCATCAAGTGTTTCGGTCAATGATGCTAATATTAAAGCTTTAGGTACTCAAAACATAGTAATTTGACCACAATATTGAACTAATTTATTCTTAATTATTCGCAAAGCAATCAACTTAACAGTATGTTAAGGGCAAAAATGCAGCATTTAATATTAAGTTCCTTCGTGACACTTAACAGTTTTTAACTAAATTTTGCTAATTGCAGTTGCAATAGGAAGGTTTGTTATAAATTATTCAACTCATCAAATAGAACAAGTCATTATACTGGATAAACTGAAGAGGTCTAAGATAAGTTTTTTGTGCATTTAATAAAATTTTTAGAGACTTAAGTAAATTCAATATGTTAATTTTTATTTGTTTGCAGTAATTTGCTCTTTCGAAAATTTATAAGGACAGTACTCATTTATTTCCATGAAAGTGAAAAGAATTAGTAGACATCATGATAACAGGGAACATGTATTTTTTTCACTCTCGCTGCATTTCGATGGTAAAAAGTGAAATTAATTCGCTAATATTTTGTTGTCGTAACGTCATTCAAAACTGGCGCCTGCAGTTTTTTATCTCTAGTCTTGTCGTCATGTCGCTAAGCCATGGGGCATGTTGTTTGAATAATTCCCAATTGTTGGTTTCCATAAATGCTATTTGCACATAAATAAGTTATGAATACAGAGGCAAAAATTAACTTGTTTAGAAGATTACAATTGAAATAATTGAAAAATAAGAAATCATTAACCCTTAACTGTTAACCCTTAAAGTATTTTTTTTATTTTTTAACAAAAGTCACGTAAATGAGTGTAAGGAATGCACGAAAAATAATCAGAAAAATTTAATTTTGAATAAAGTTTAACTACAGTTAATCATTGTCAAAAAGTATACGCTGTTTGATTAAAATTTCTTCAGTAAAATATTCCTTTAATCAAATCAAAACTCAGGAAAAGCTGATCAATAACTTTATATTTGATGAATAAATACTTTTATTCATCAAATATAAAGTTATTGAAAATAATTCGAAAAAAATGAAAAATATTAGTAAATGCAATTTACACCACATTTGACTACCTGAATTCCATCAATTGAAACACACTGAGAATGGTCACCTAGGGTTTAACTTGGTCACTAACAGAACGCCGCCCCATGTCAACGTGCCTGATGTCATTCCGGCAACCGAACCGGTTGAATGGACATGGGACATTTGGTCACTAACAATCACTTCATCTTCTGTAGTTAGATAAACAAAAATATTTTTATTTATAACATTTATATTTTATTTGTTGCTTAGGAGTTGAATGTTTGAATTTAATCTTGATGCTTCTACGATTGATTTTAATAATATTTCTCGAAAAGGACAGGATGAAATTCTTCCCTAAATAGTTGTCGTTCATGTTCTGAGTAAAGTGGAGTTATTTTTAACTCTTGCATACAGGAACAAAGCTTTAACTCTTTCAAATCGAGTTACATATATACAAAAATTTCAAATAACATGGCTTTTTGCTTGTAAATAAGCTAGGCTCTTCTTTCTTTAGCTAAATATACATTACTTGAAATTCAGCTCAAAAATGATTATACAATCAGTTAATATATTTGCTTCAAAGAGTTATTGAATTCAATTATGAAAATAAAAAAGCATTTTCAGAAAATAACCCTTTTATTAGTGTTCTAAAATGTAGAAAATAATTTTTTTTATCAAAATTCTGGAAATTAGAACAAAATAGTAAAAGCAGGCTACGCTGATAGACACTTTAAGGGTATTGGAATTATATATATATATATATATAAATATATTTTAAATAAATAAATTTAACTTAAAATATATTTAAACTTGAAATATATTTTTAATTTTTAGTGATATTTAGGAATTTTCCTTCTTATGTTAATATTTGTGGCTTAATTTCCGTACAATATTGTTTACAACGATTCACTCTTTTACAATTCTGCTTCCTCCCCCAGATTTTTAATAAAAAACGTATTTCCCACTTTTTAGCATGGCAATAACAGTGTGTCCTCAAGGCCATCTTTAAGGAAAAGTTTTATTATTTTTTACATTTTAGTTTTAAATATATTTCATACTATTAATATTGAATTGTAATTAATATTTTATTTATTATTATTAACATTGTGGAATTCTGTAATCAATCCTTTCCCAAATCCGCTATCAGATGGCATATTACAAATGGATTAAAATTAAATTAATAGATTTACTCAAATCTAAGCTCCAAAAATGTTAAAATCATTGTTATTATCATTGGGAATACACAATTGTAAATAATTTTAGAATTTTAGTTCATCAGAAAGTGAATGAAAAATCGAATACCATCATCATGAAAGTGAAATAAAATAGTGCAAAAATAGTCATTTTTATTTCATGGATTTCAAAACTATATTTATATAAATTGAAGATAATTTTAAAAATCAATCTTCGTAATGACCACCTAAAAGCTGCTACCGAACTTTAAAAGTATATCTGATACAACTATTGATTGATTAAACAATATAACAAGCAAACAAAATGGAGCTTACCAGAGGCACAAGATTAGGTAAAATTATCCGTGAGAAAAGTAAAATATACATTAGCTGTCACCAAGTTTTGTATTCTAGGATTTTTTTTAAAATCGGAATTAAAACCTGTTGGAATGTGATTCTTAATAAAGCTAATTGAGAAATGATTCGCTGTAAACTGGTTATACTAAAATGTGTAACCAAAGAGAAGGAATTTTAATGCTTGAAATAATACGAAATTGAAATAAGATAACAATGAAAAGTTTAATTTCTTATACCACCTCTGACCGGAATTCGACACAAATATGAAGAAGAAAGAAAAAAATGTTCTGTATCTGAAGCGGAACGGTAGGTATAAAACGCCTTATTGTTCAGCAAATCAAACATTAGCTATTCTTAAGAGCTTAAAAATACTTAGAAAATGATGAAAATCGTGGTAAGTCATTTAATAAAGCATTTATTTTCATCTAATTTTATCAGCCTTTTTCAACCTCTTGCCTTAAAAATGCCTTATTTCATTCATCTTTTGCACGATCAGGTTCTAAGAAAAATGCACTTCAGAAATCATTATTAACTTATCATTATTAATTAAATTATTTAATATTTAAAAAATACTTTTCGTACTTTGCGGAATTCTGTCATATAATTTCTTACTTTTTCTAGAGAGTCAGAAATTACATAAGAAGGTTTCATTTGTTACTTTAGATAAAGACTTCAGACAAAATTTCATTTTGTCGAAAATTCACATCATTAATGAATGAAGAACTATTTTTCAGCCTATTTAAAATTTTTATTTTGTTCATTGAATTTATAACTTCCTAATATTTAAAGCTTATAATTTTAACGGAAAGCTATTATTATTTTTCATAGATTAATATACTCAAAAATAAATATATAAATTGAAATAGTCAAAAACATATCCCAGGTTGCCAACATTAATTTATGTTTGCGTGAATTTAATTACCATGTTGTGCATATGCATCAGATAATTTAAAAAATTCACTAAAAACTAAAATCCGTGATTGAGTTGCGACGATCCATTTGGTGTGTGTCCATCTGAGGTATCATTTTAAATTCTAAAGTAACAGAAAGTGTAAATCATTGTGATCAATTTTTTGCAATACTTTAAAACTGTTATAATATATTTTATTAAATACAAAAAAAATTGGTTTGCTTTTTATAAGTAAAAGAATAAATTATACGAAAGTGCATAGCTTTTCTGAACAGTGCTCTTACAATCTCCAAATCATCGTTGATACAAATTGTTTTAATCGTTGATCGTTACTACGGTATGAAGAAAGTGATATAATATATTTTTTGTAGTAGCAAGATGCTAATTTTAAGCATTTTTAAAAAGTGTTCCAAAAATCTACTAAATAATTTTTTATTTGTATTATTTCTAGATTAAAGTATGAAACAAACAAAAGCAGCTAAGTAAAGGAATTCGTTAAAGTAACCTTTAACATTATATCCTCAAATAATGGATAAGTACTTCATTCGAAGTCAAAATGTGCGTGGCAAAAGTGACTTTGCAACTCATCTAACTGCCACTATCTTAAAGTGCTTTGTGACCCCGAGTCCTTTTTCCTACTGAAAATTTGACGTGTATCACGTGAGCATAAATTGACTCATACAAAACATTTTCATTTAAAACAGCAATGGTAGGACGTTTTCAATTTGAGGTATGTTGTAAAGCATCGCTAAATTTACCATAAATGCTATCCACCTATTAAGTAAACAAAAGGAATTGACTTTTAAATGCGCATTATGAGGAAATAAACGTGGTGATCGTGCAAAAATATCGACAGACTCACTAAAAAGATCTGCGTTGAAATTTTGGATGCATTCTCTTCCAAACGGTAAAAATCATTTACAAGAAATGAAATTTGACAAAATCTACCATATTTTTGTATTGAGAAGATTTATTATTTAAGTATGATGCATACTTGTAAATAGAAAGGAATGCGTACAGCAAACTTTAAAATTTTCTCAGATCCTCGTCTTGGCCCTTGTCGCCATTGCCGCCTGCTCTCTGGACGTGATCCCCCACTACAGTCACCATGGCCACGGTCACGGAATCAGCACCAGATACTTCAGGAAGGCACAAGGTCACGGATATGGTGGCTACGGTCTTGGATACGGAGGATATGGATATGGTGGTCTTGGCGGATATGGAGGTTACGGTCTTGGAAACAGGGGTTTTGGATATGGCGGCCTTGGGGGATATGGAGGTTTTGGATATGGATATGATGCTTACTTGTAAATGGTAAGAAATGCATACAGTTTGATTTATTTCGAATATAACATTTCTTTAATTTAAATAAATTGAATTATCAACATTTTAAGCTTAACAATATTCTATTCACTGATATACTTGTATAAAGTGATAAATTTTGAAATAAAAAACATTTTATAAAATGTTTTCCTCTGATATAATTGAGTAAGCGAAGCGAGGTCTCCGTTTTAAATCAGTCGTTCAGCATTTTGTCTGTCTGTAAATGTCTGTCCTGATACAATAAAAAAGGTGCATATGTATAGGTTTTTATTTTTTTGAATTCGTTTTAAGAGGATGGTCAATTAACTGATTTCAGAGTTTTGGCACCATAAAAAAATTAAATCAGTTTGGAAAAGTCTTTTTTGCATTAGTGATAAAAGCAAACATTTAATTTCAATTTTAATAATAAGATAAAAAAAGATATTTAGTGGTAATTTTATACATACTGATAAAACAACTATTTGAGAGTCAATTTATTAATACTGATGAAAGCAAAGATTTGTAATTCGCATTCAAAAAGAGAGAGAGAGACAAAATAATAATATTTCATGCTGATAGTTACTTTTTCCTATTTTGTTCCATCTAATTTTTTTCTCTTTCCTTGAAAGTTTTACCAAGTATTCTACATAACAGTTTTTTTATTAAAATTTGAAGAAGATTATCGGTTATTTCTGTAACATTTTTTGCATATTTTCCCCAATTTTTATATAATTAAAGTAAAATACTAATCACATTATTTCATTTAGATACTTCTTCCATCGTCATCTGCGTTTGCTAGTGTTAAGGTTATAATAGTTGACCGATCGAAGTGATTTCTGTTTCATCTCCGTTCCGCATTTTTTCTGCCTCTAAATTTGTTTGTTACGCAGTCACCACTAAATGCCTTGTTCGATTTTCTTCGGATTTAGCATGGAGGTTCCTTGAGGTCATAAGAAACGACATATATGTCAGAATTTTTTTCATGCTCTTTCAATATGGTGGACATTTTAATGATTTCAATGTGTTTTATTGCACCATTTAAGCATTTGACTATTTTTGGTATTGTTTAGTTGAGTGTCATTAACGTCCAGTTTGAAAGCAACAGGTTTGCTATTTTGGGACGGACCTTGTAATTTTGATCTACTGTCAGACGACGAGGACGACGCCTGGGCTGGCACCACCTCTCCAACCTTCCGCACTATTCCAACGGGTTTTGAGCCTCGAACTTCTGTCCCCGGAGCTAAGACCTTACCACTAGGCTACGTCTGTCTTCAATTTGATATTGGCGATATACTTAATTGTAATTTTGTTAATTCTAATAAAAGCAGACATTTAAAATTTTAATTTTGTTTGTACTGATAAAAGCAGATATTTAAATGTAATTTTGTTAATACTGATAAAAGTAGACATATAATTGTAATTTTTTGAAAAATGATAAAAGAAAACATTAAATTGGAATTTAGTAAATAGTCATAAATACAAAGATTTGTGTAAATAATTCGTATTGAAAAAAATGTGTGTGCTTGAGAGAGAGATAAGATCACAGTGTTCCGTGTTGAGAGTTGCTTTTTTCTGTGTAGTTACCTCTAATCGTTTATTTCTCTTTTTCCGAAAGTATGCTTTTCCCACGATTCTACCCAAGTGGTTCATGTTGTGAAAACTTGATGACTATCTCCACTCTCGAATGCAAAATTTACTAAACATCTGCTACAGCACATTTTTATGTAACTTTATCAACTTAATGCATTTGTGTTGGAAATACTGGGAGTAAGATTTGTGTGCAATGTCGGTGTTCAATATTGTACATTGATTGGTTTAAGATTGTAAATTATGATTTTGCAAAATAGTGTATTCATTCAGACAAAGAAAGTATACCTCTTCGAGAGACAAATCATGATATCCGTTATCCTGGAAACAATGTTGTCTCTAAAATGAATGACAACGTTGGATAAACCTTTAAGGTATCCAACTAGGTTGAAAAAACGATTTTCGAAGAAAAATCCAAAAATCTTTTTTTTTTATGATCTAAGAATAAAGCCACAACTTTTAAGATTCTAAAACAGTCTTTGTTCTTATTCTTATTCCTTGAATATTTTATTATTTGTTATTGATTTGAACTATTGTGTTATTATATTTTTTTTAAATGCGTTTTCTGAAAAATGAAAATTTCACTAAAATTAGTCCACGAGAAACGTGATATCTCCAAAACAATTCAATAAAATTCATTGAAATTTGGCAGACTTGTGTCAAACACCCTTGAGGATGTAGAGGATGTAAGAGAACGCAGATTTTATGATATCTTTCTTTAATCATGTTCTACAGTCACTTTTAGTTCGAAACACAGAATAATTTTGGCGAAAAATCAATGGCGCCAACTTTGAATGGTCATAAAATATTTATTTCTTAAAATGAATTTTATCTTGCGATCTATTACATTCTAGATAGTTTGAGAAGTACTCATGCGAAATTAAAATTAAACATGTCCCATAATTTTTCAGTTCTGATTTTTTCCTTTACATTGAAATTTTTATTAAAATTCTTGAAAAAAAAATATTATTTTCAAAACCTACTGATGAAATATGAATTTTTATTTCTAATTGTGACTATTTAAGCCTATTTTTGTTCTTTAGCTCTATAAGTCTTTTTTTATGAACATTTTTAAAAAATGTTTTCTCCGAACCTAGTCGGATACCTTAAAGACTCCGATGAAGAATAGATCTTGGATTTTTTAGGGGGGGAGCGAGGTGTACTGTGCACTTAACTATTAGTTATATGCTATCCATATTATCCGTTTCAGAAGTTAATTGACTGTATTTCCAGTTTCAACTAATTATTGTCAAGGAATTAACTAATCGTTTTTATTTCTAGGTACAACTAAGAGGCATTGTCAATGGCTAAAAGGATTGGTTTCAAAGTGCATAAGATAAAAATATGTAAATATCTTTAAAAGACCTGTTTCAATAAATATTTATTTCTGTATTTGCTTGTGTTTTTATTTCATATCAAGCTTATGTATGCATATTTTTATATTAATTAATCGTTGCAAATTAAAAAGAATATTACTAACACATTAATTAAATATTAGCATTTCATCTGTAGCATTTTTATCTGCTATACATTTAAAAAGAAAGACTCGTTTCTGGTATTTCAAATAAGCGAAACTCCCATCAGAAATATGCGCACCTAAGGAATTCAAAATGGAAATAAAACTGCTAAAGTCAGATAATGTTTCTATATTTTTATGTTTACGTTTCAGCAGGTAATATAACTACTTACCTATACTACCGGGAAAGAATAACTTATTGACACAAATTTGTAGCTATTTTAGTTCGGCCAGGCACTAAACCGAAATACTTTCAACTTGATTGCATTATCCTAGTTGGAATATTATCTTTTTTGCCTAATCAATAAAATTTCTTTAAATTTTTATAATATTTCATTCTAATATAAAAAGCTTTGAATATTGCAATGAATAGTGGCCATCATAGTTTAAAATATTTCTATTAAATCATATATATATATTTTTAAAGACATCTTTTGTTTGATTTTTTTCTATCCCGGTTCGAAGTATTCAAATGAGAATTTTTTTATTATAAACAGAAGGAAAAGTTCATTTCCAAGATATTTAAATTCGAGTTTCCTTTATTTCGTTCATGTCGATTTCCATCAGTTTTACAGAGAACTGATTTAGGAAGAAAATATATCCAATTCTTTTAGATATTCTTGAAAATTTCAACTTTCTTTTCTAGAAAGCATATCTCTTCTCTGTTTAAGAGATTATATTAAACATGTGTACGTATTTAAAAGCTACGAAACCATGCAATGAAAACTTTTATTTCGCAGGTTGCTAAAATTTGAAACGTTGATATCCTCTTCTCCATTCTTCTCTAAAGCATTCAAGTGTGGGTTTGAAAGTCAATAACTAAAATTTGCACTATCATAAATATCAGAAGGCAACATAATTAAAATTGTTTTTATATTTTTCTGTTAGGATTTTGAGATCAATTGCAATTATGTTTCACATTAAATCATTATAGGTAATCACAAAATAAAGAGATAAAGATTTTAAAACCATTATGTTAATAAGATGACTTGTTTTCTGAGATATGTAATAAATATCAAGGTAAAAGAAATTTTTTTATAAACTATTTATAACTAATCATGGTATTTAAAATTAGAAACAATCTAATATCATTATGCATCAGGTCTCTCCTCCATATAAAACACGGCAAATAAACTTACGTTTCCTGAGCTTATTCTTCTTTAGGATACATTTTGAATAGCAAAACTTTGGGATACGAAAAAAGAAAACTAATTAAACGTAATTTAGTGTTTACAAAAATATTGAGAAACGTAAAATCTTACTCTCCTTAACTGGCAAAAGCAATGCAGGATTTTCCTTATTTTAATGAAGTTAAAAATTGATTCCAATTTAACGAAGAAAAAAATTTAGAAAAAATTTGATCCCAAGTATTGATATTCATTTTTATCGACTGGTAACGATTTAGATCTACAATCATTTCGAAACGTGTGCCGAATTCTTAGTTCGCAAGCTTTGTCATTTTAAAATATTTTTTTTTAAAATTTTCTGACCCCAACAGTAGGTAGAAATAATATACATTTTATGAAACCTTCTCAAATTGATCTATCGATGTAATAAAGTAAAGAATTTCTGAATCATTAAAATTGAAACTTGTAAATAGAAATTTCACTCACATTGTATATGAACTACATTCATGAAGGAATTCATATATAGCTATATTCATGAGCTATACTCATGTCCATCCAAATACGGAAGGCATCAAAACTAGACTCTCAGTCAGTTTCTAAGGAGGTTTAACAGTTATCACGGTCCAGTAAAAGGCAGCTCCAATCCAAACTTCGATTGGCAAATTATCTGTTTTTTCATACGAATCAGCAAGTTTCAGTTTCTTTTGCCGAGCAAAAAGAGTAATATCCGTTGGAACAGTTTGATGAGATGCATACGTATTGGAGCTCTGAAATGCACTTAAGCTAACACTTGATTTGTTCCAAGTACTGGACAATTCCAACTAAACTCTTCTTCGAGGTTGCATTTCACTTGAATGAGACTCAAATCCTCGAACCTCTAGGTTGTCAGTGCTGATCACTTTTAAATTCAAAATATCTACTAGACGAGTAGAAACAAAACTAGACTGAGAACCTCCATCAAGAATACAGCGTGTTAATTTAGTGATTCCTGTGGGACCAATAATAAACACTTTTGCGGTTTGTAAATGAGTAACATTTGATGCAAAAATGTTTACTTGATTTGCAGTTGTCAAAGGAATAAGATAAGGGTTGGGATTTTTACAAATTGAAACATGGTGTTTCCTTCCGCACTTGATACAGAAGGCCTTATCCTTTCCAGGACAACTTCTCACATTATGTCCTTTGTTCGTACACAAGAAGCAACGGCCAGCAATCTTGAGACACTGGACACGAACATCTATATCAGTGACAGATTTTCACTCCTGGGGCCAATGTCCTACAACATTACAGAAGGAGCAAAAAGGTGATGGTTTCTTTGAATAACTCTTTGGCTTGTATTGAGTCTTCGAGTTAACATTAAATGCTGCTGTGGATGGCAAGGCACAAAATTTTTCGGTTGGTTCACCTTTAATTTTCGAGGTAGTAAGAGCACCCTTAACTTCTTCAGAGAGAAACTCTCGCAGTTTTAAAATGTCCCTTTCTGATATTTTTCTCTTCTGGCGTGAATGATCCATCGTCGACAAATATCATCTGGGAAGGCACCTAGAATTTTGGGCATTAAAATTCGCCCGCATGCATTTATATCTTCTCCCAAAGCAGTTAAAGCTTGAAGCCTCTTGTTACACTGTTAAAATATTATTTAGGGACATTGGCGTTGGGTTTGAATCAGGCGTTATATTTTCCAAAAAATCTAAATGAGTCTGGATAATTCTATTTTTATCACCATACCTATTTTTAAAGATATTTTTCACTGTTTCATACGTTTCAGCAGTTATGCTTATTCCATTAACCAAACGCGCCGGTTCATCTTTCAAATAGCCTCTTTGATAGACATGTTTATCTATTGTCGAACGTTGTTGGTTTAAGTCGACTGCAGATGAAAATTGCTCAAAATACATATTAAATTTTTCTTTATCACCATTAAAGGGCTCTATTTTCATTGTAGGTAATTTTACAGTGGATTGAATATAAGTCATAGGTGCATTTGGCGAGATATCGCTGGCGTAGGATGAAGGAAAGGAAGAGTATGGCGAGTTCATCGCCTCATTTGGCGAGATGGCGGAGTATGGCGTCGGATCGATGTTTGGAACTTTAAAATTTCCTAAAGCTTTTCGCGCTCTAAATATAGTTAATTTTGTCTTATCTTCATAACCTGTACATTCAATTATATCTAATACAAATTCGTCATCAGAAAGTAAAGAATAAATTTTTTCATCTAAAATCTTTAACTCTTTAAACGTTTCCGAAAGGCGACTGATCGTAAAATTTATTTCTTCCTGTGAGCCATTAATATTGAATTTATTGCAGGAACAAGAGATGTTTCCTCTAACATAACTTCTTTTCCTTTTTAAAAGAAAAGCCTCGTCGTTTTTTTCCGTTGTTATCATTATCATTAACAGCTTTGACGTTCAGCCGTATCGGAAGCAATTGAATCATTCATAGACATTTTGCGTATTCGTAAGAAAACAAATTAAAATAGATTTACCTGTCTCTGTCCGTGAGTTCAAACGGGTTGTTTCGGCACCATTAAATTTGTTGGGTATCAAGCGCATTTATTTCTCATTGATTCACCAAAATTTTATACAAAATAAAAGACATAGAATTTAACAGGAAAACGTTAAGGAAACTGGATCGTAGAACACAGGAGAGTCAAAGTTACAGTTATTTCTTCTTTCAGTTGTTTACTAGCGAATCTCGCGCCATCGGTTATTATCCTCAAACCGGACAGAAGCATTTTCTTATACAATTTAATTGAAAACAAGCTATGAGAATCTGTGAAACAAA
>BGPR01034209.1:0-11498 GCA_013235015.1 Araneus ventricosus
ACAAGTTGACTGGCTTTCACAAAATCCGTCCATCCATTTGTAGAGCTCACAACGTCAAACTGAGTCTTAAAGACTGTCCATGATGTCTGTCCGTCGAATATCAGGGGTTTGACTGTCGGTCGGGAAGATATGAATTCTGGACTAGCTGGAAAATAGTTTGGCCTTTCCTCAAGTTCACTTATTCTTCTCTCGAGGTTGCCGA
The DNA here is from genome assembly GCA_013235015.1 of Araneus ventricosus. NCBI lineage: Eukaryota > Metazoa > Arthropoda > Arachnida > Araneae > Araneidae > Araneus > Araneus ventricosus. The sequence goes on from BGPR01034209.1 coordinate 203, forward strand.
TCTTCTCTTGAACTTCGCAATTTGACTCCTCGATCTTCCTTTGTACTTCGCTCTCAACTTTCTCGATTTTTAATTTCACACATTGCACTTCCTCTTCTATTTTTCCAATGCATCCGTCAACATGAGTCTTCATTTCCTCAACTTGACTCTCGGTGTGTGCTTGGATCTGACTTTTTATTTCCTCTTGTCCGGATCGCATCTCTTGTTCTAATCTCTCTTGCCCAGCTTCCATTTTCTGCTCCAATCCGGCTTGAGCAACCCTCATTTCTTCCTGTCCAGCCTTCATCTCTGCCATCATGGCAAACAGCTTTTCAAATTGTTTGTCCATCGATCTGGTCAAAGGTCCGGTCTCTGGCATTCACAGAAAAATAAAAAGATCCCACTTCTGACACCAAAATGTGACAAATTCGTCTTGTGAGTGTACGTGAATGCAGTCCAATAAGCAGGATTACAAAAATAAAGCTCTTTATTTTACAGGTATTCTAAGCAAAGAAACACAACACAAATATTAAAACAGCACTTGTAAAAATTCACAACAGAGATTACCATTAAATCTCAACAGAGCGCTCAAAGGTTTCTTGTTAGCTCACCAGCTTGCTTGCAGATCAAAATCCAACTGACTCCTCTTGGCTTGAGAGCTTGCCTTTATACTTTTCAACAGGAAGTGACATCATTATGTAGGAAGTGACGTAATCTCTAGAAACTTCATGAAAGCAGTAGAAATAAGTGGAAAGTTTGAGGTCCTTCTAGAAAATTCCCTTTGTCGCCAAGGTCGCCAACTTTGCCGCCAAGTCGCCAAATTTGCTGCCAAATCTAGCATCTCAGGGAAACGACTTTATAGCTTTGTAACAATATGCATTCCTTTATTTGAATTTTTATTTAAAAAATGATTATTTCATTTCATTACGCCTATTAATAAATACATGGCGATTTTTTAGACTCTGATACTACTCAGACCCATGTGCAGCTCGATCTATTAACTGAAATGCCACCAAATTTGGTAAGGGGACTAATGACGACACGGAGAAAAAAATTTCGAAAGTCGCCGCTAGCGGAAAATGTGACGCTGTTGTAGTCCACACAACTGAGAATTATAGAAAAGAATAACAAAAAAGAAATTTCAGTGCAACACCGCTTTAATGCAGCAAATGAACTGCCCCAAAGGGTTGCAGAGATGATATTTCAGTGCGTCATATTGCTTTATGCAATAAAAGCGTGCTTTCACTTTACTTTTACTTTATGCAATAAAAGCGGTCATTCACTTTACTTTTACTTCATGCAATAAAAACGTTCTTTCACTTTACTTTTACTTTATGCAATAAAAGCGGTCTTTCACTTTATTTTTACTTTATGCAATAAAAGCGTGCTTTTACTTTACTTCTACTTTATGCAATAAAAGCGAAAAGGTCTATGCCTTCGACGAAGAAGGCATTGACCTCTTTCAATGTGACCACCCCTTCCCGTGGACCATGCGTTCCATCCTGTACACAACATTCTCGATGGCCGAGTTGAATTTTTTTTCACATGTCGGCATTAGCCCCCCCCCCCCCCTACTAAATTTAGTCTCATTTCAGCTGACAGATCGAGCTACAGATGGCTCTGAGTACAGTCAGTTAAAAAAAACACACCCTGTATGTAAACTGCAGGTGGGTGTGCATACATTTCATTCCCTAGGCAAAGATTAAAAACTATGAAAATATTAAATTTATCTCCAGGCCTATTTAGCGCGCTGTGTGAGAAGGAGCCGTAATTCTTTCATCGCTGTATGATGACGCGCATATGAAGCGCCACCTATAACGAAACAAACCAGCGGGAGTGGTCTCCCCTAAACTTTCTCGTATACTCCTAACACATGTAGAGAAAACTAGAATAACAAAAGACGTCAAATAAATTTCCGTCGCAAGTAAACCAAAGTTGGAACCACGCGTGGTTTGAAGGATCAGAACAAAACATATCCCCTGCGCATTGTTTTGCGCAACAGGACCTGGCGAGACTCCCGAAATATTTGCTTCCTTACAAAATCGCTCCAGAATTGGTTTTTGGCAAACTGCCAAGTTTTCGGAGCGTCCCTTCTTCTTTGCACAGGCATTGCCACCAGTAGGCATGCGCAGGGAGTTAGTTTCAAAACTGAACAAGTATGCGATTATACAGACCGACAGACAGTCAACCCTTTGACGGATTTGGCCCAAAATTTTATACGGACCTACATTCATGACGATAAAATTGTGTACCAAATTTTTTCCCTCTAGCTATTCAAGTTTTTGAGTTATAGTGTTTGCATGACTTCGAAATTGAATGACTTCCCGTTGACGGATTTTGTCCAAAATTTGACAGAAACCTACAAATTATGTTTAAAGGCCACATCCCAAATTTCATCCCCGTAGCTCTAATAGTTTTCGAGTTATCGTGTTCACAGACACACAGACACAATTCCAAAATTGTGTTTTTCGGACTCGAGGAGGTCTAAAACGTGGAGATTCGTCAAAATCTCGAGTTCGAATATTTTGACGATTACAACACTTTCTCTTTGTAAACTTCGTATACAAGAAAGTAAAAAATATTCATTAAAATAATGAGAAGGGAGGAAGCGATGAGTGGCGGGTAGACACCTCCCACCTTCAGCAAGAATTAACCGATCCGAATATTCTTCAGCCACTCTATTCCCTAGCAGTGGTTCCTTTTTTACTCTCTCGTATACGAAGTATACAAAGAGAAAGTATTGTAATCTTCAAAAAATTCGAACTCGAGATTTTGACGGATCTCCACGTTTTAGACCTCCCTGAGTCCGAAAAACACATTTTTGGAATTATGTATGTGTGTGAACACGATAACTCGAAAACTATTAGAGCTACGGGGATGAAATTTGGTATGTGGTCTTTAAACATAATTTGTAGGTTTCTATAAAAGTTTGGACAAAATCCGTCAACGGGAAGTCTGTCTGTCTGTATGTTCGAGTTCGTGCGAACGCTATAACTCAAAAACTTGAAAAGCCAGATGGCAACACCCTCAAGATTACATATCACGAGCCGCCACTATATATCTTTTACGACCGTGGTTCCCAATCTTTTTGGTTGTGCGGACCACCTGTTGTGTAAAAAAATATTTTGAGGCCCACTAACTAAATATAAAATTAAAAAAAAATATACAAACACACACACAATAATAATATTCACACATATATATATATATATATATATATATAGTATATATATATATATATATATTAATATATAATTATTAATACATTATTTATTATTATTATTATTATTATTATTATTATTATTATATAATATTATTATTATTATTATTATTATTATACAGGGTGCGAAACTTATCATTGTCTACAGTCTAATTTCAAATCAAAGAGATAGACATATAGTTCCAATTGGAAAAATGCTTTAAATGAAGGGGAGAATTATAATATATGTTTTGGAGTCACTAAATATATCTCTGAAAAAGTTATGAAGTCTAACTTTTTCTGCAGTCTCCCGGTTCTATCAATCATATTTAGTAAAATTTTTTTGAAACTCCAACATTTCAAGCAGAAAAAGGCCCAATCTTTTAAGACTAAAACTGACCGAGTTATCGAGCTTTGAATATCGCTGACTTAGACAACTTTACACCATTTCAATAGCTATCTTGAAGACGATTCACCGATCAATGCGCAGCAGTTGCTCGACGAGGCCGCTGATTGGTAAAAATCATGAAATTCAAAGCTTCATAACTCGCTCTGTTTTAGTCGCTGAAGAGTGGGACTTTTTTTGATTAAAATTTCAGAGTGTCGAGAATATTTTACTAAATATGACTGATAGGATCGGAGGAACAGTATAAAAAGTTAGAATTCGTAATTTTTTCAGAAATATATTTAGCGACTCAAAAAACATAAATTATAATTTTCCCCTTTATTTAAAGTATTTTTCCAATTCGAACTATATGTCTATCTCTAACGGCTTAGAAATTAGCTATTGGATCACGTTCTGTATATTAGATGCCCTTATATGCTAGTGAAGCTTACTGTAAAAGGAATAAAAATATATTGTTTTATAAAGCAAGAAATAAGCGAAGACTCTTTAAGCTCCCCTGACTTCGACTCTTGGCTAGCATTTCGCGGCCCATTAATACGCTATCCGAGGCCCACAAGTGAACGCCAAAGACGATTCAACACACGTTCCAAGTCGATCAAACTCACTGCTCTGTGATCCAATCATGGTATATTTATAGTCTCCTCGACAGGCAGTGACGTCACACGGAATCATATGGATAAAAACGGATCTCGGCCCCTAATAGAGATATGAAGAAAATTCCAGTAGATCCCACAGATTCCCACATTTCGCCAAATTCGTCACTAAGGTCGGAGGTCGATGGCTCCATTCCCCTGGCATTCCCATACATATCTCTATAGAACTCTCTTCCCAACCATAAGACTGGCCTCTATTCTGCAGGTACCCCCCCCAGATTTGGGGCAGGTTCCGTTGTTAACGTGGAACTGGCAACTCCCAACAGGCTCGGTACCAGAACAAATTCTTATTGATAGGGCTTGATTTTTATGCTCGTAACACTATATAGACTGTGTGCGAGAGCAATCTTGAATTTTATTTAATACATTTATTTTAGACTGAAGATCTACTGATCGCAGGACTAATAGTCATTAATAGTAAGGCAAACACTGTTTAGGCAAACTATTCATTTTATTGTGTTAAGAATTTGAATATATATGTTTTCTGAAAAAAAATTCTTCCTTAGCGAAAAGATCCTTTTGTATTTTATGAACCATTTCTAAGATGCATTGAATTTTGGGGAATCTCTGAAGCAAATTTTCTTAATCCAAATGCAAAACTATACATTAAAATCTATAAAACAACACTTTTTCATTGTTTCGAAACTATTCTGACTGGCAAATCCGCAATGAAGCATTATTTTGCTTCTTTTTTTTTATCTCGCTCATTATTTACTATTATTAAAGATGGATGATCTTATCAGAAATCCTTGCCATTGCTAAATGACTAAGGCAACATGTAAATTAATTGCTGAATCGATGCAAGATTAAAACAAGATGACATAAATGTTTTTTTATTGAGTTTCGTTTCTGAGAGATAAAATGAAATCTTAAAACTATAAGATAAAAGAGTCAGTAATATGTATACAAACTTAAAAATGTTACTAACCCTTCAAACGAAAAAAATATACTCATTCGATTTGATTTTTTTTTTTTTTAGAAAGACTTCTTGCAATTTTGCAAACCTCAAAGAAAACCATTAACTGGAGTCAAGAAAAGAGTGAAATGTCTTTTTTAAAACTCAAAATTATTTTTCACATAATGACTTTTCAAGATTTGATATACAGGCTAGAATCCCCCCTATAACGAACTCAACACTTCCAGTTAGAAAAATTCATATAGAAAATTTCGTTATAGATTAGAGATTTTAAGTTATTTAAATAAATCTTACTATAAACCTTTTTTTAGTACGTGCGACGCAGTTCCATCTTTAATTATGACTTTCAATTAAAAAATGAAGTAATATTTATTATAAATTTGTCAAATTATACTAATTTTTTATTGCATAAATAAAATCTCAAAGTGAAAGACAATTCGCCAATTTAGAGAATAATATGTACTAGTACGGATAAACATTAAATGCGTATTGTCACATCCATTTATATTTCCACCCCGGTCTTGGAATCCTTGAGCCATGTAAATGTTGCTCCCCTAGCAAACCCAGGTCCCACAACTGCATTACCCTTCACAAAGCATTCTATTGTTATGCGTTATCGCTGGAATGAATAATGTGAGTGGTTCCAGAAACAGAGCACGTGCGAGCGATTTGTTTGCTTAGAAATTAGCAACTTTCTTCAAAATAATGACAAAAATAAAAAGATAAAGGTCTAGAAAAATTCGTTATAGGGAGACAACCACTTCGTTATATGGAGAATATTTTGGAATGTTATTTAAATAAAAATTCCGATTAAAAATTTCGTTATGGGGAGACAACCACTTCGTTATGGAGAATATTTTTGAATGGTATTTGAAATTCCGATTAAAAATTTCATTATAGGGAGACAAATACTTCGTTATGTGGAGGAATATTTTGAATGTTATTTAACATTCCGATTGAAATTTCGTTATAGGAGACATTCACTTCGTTATATGGAGAATATTTTTGAATGTTGATTAACATTCCGATTAAAAAAAATTCGTTATAGGGGACAACCACTTCGTTATATAGGAGAATATTTTGAATGTTAATTAGCATTCCGATTAAAAAATTAGTTATAGAGTGTAATACTTCGTTATATGGAGAATATTTTTGAATGTTATTTGTATTCGATTAAAAAAAAACCCTAGTTATAGGGAGACAACCATAGATTATATATGGAGAATATTTTTTGAATATTTATTTAACATTCCGATTAAAAAATTTCATTGAGGAGACTTGAATTTGTAGGAAACTCTACTGTATATTTTTTTTCTTAGTCGGTTCAATTTTAAAGGTACACACAGCATTGAAGGGCTCATTAGACAGAAAATACAAAAAAGAATTAAGACACATAGGTATAAATCGTCGTGCCCATTAGACCGTTTCTCGGCAGCTGGCTGCTTTCACTTCACTGTCTTCCAGAGAACCTTGTTCCCAGATAAATGTTCCTTCAATTTAGGAAAAAGAAATAGTCCTGGGCCATCGTGAAGCCGCTCCAGCCACCTAACGCGGCGTGTTTGTGTGATGAATATCATCCACTTCTGCATGAAATACCCGCCTGCTCACAAAACTCAAAATTGCCAAAAATTCAAATTAAGGGAGGATTGGAATACCCCGCCTGGCAGTTCGGCACCCAATCTGGGTTCAAACACTTACTGAACAAGGTTTTTTCTTCAAAGCAATGATGCAGAAGACAGCACAACGAAAGAACTGGCTCAATGGACAGGGACGTGATTTCTGCTGCAGGCGGGTTAAACAAATTGTTCTGCGTGCAGATAAATGCCTGAATAGATTTGGTGATTATGTGGAAAGGATCCGTGAAAGTATGCCTCTTGTTCCATTTGCATTTCTGTCTATTGATAATAAATAATTTTTATTACCCTTGTAAACTTTTTTTGGATCCATTCTTCGTACCAACATTTTATCCATTAACAATAACCTCATTCCACCTTGTCTGTTTTATCTCTTTATTTAATCGGAGATACAAAAAAGTTTTCGTAAGGTGTACGTCACAACAATTCTTAAATTGAATGCGCTATTTTTATTTCAAGTTGTTCATTTTTTATCTCTAAGATTACCTATTTAAAATGAATAGTCGGCATCGAAAATGTCAGCATTTATAATAAATATAAAAGAAATAATTTACAGCTCATCGAAATGAAACAAAAAATTGCCTGACAGAGCATAAACGGAATGTCATTTGGGAATCAAAAAATAACTTGTATCTAAATGTAACAGATAGAAGTTACTTGAACATATTAATACGTTTTTATTATACACTCATGTCCATAAATTAGGATAATGAAGTTTGAGCAAAGGGAGCAAGAAACAAAACAAATTTGACTTATTTGTAAAGTCTATTTATTAAACAAAAAGGTAAAGAAACGAAACAGATGCTATATGTTTGGCCTGTTAATAAAATTGCGATTTTACTCCTAGACAATTTCAAAAGAACCTATTTACAAAAAACAGTATAACATGGATTTAGTATGATGGTTAATACGGGAATATGTCTCCCGGACGATGCAATACAGGCCCTTACATGCCTAGGCATGCTGGTATCAAATTATCAATCTGATCTTGGGAATATTACCTTTCAAATAAAAGCAATGCCCTCCAGAGATTCCGGTAGACAGGTTTGTGGGAGGGGTTGACGGGCTGCAATTCGTCAGTAAGCACTTCCACATGCTCATTGGATTCAAAGTCCGTGAGTATGCTATATAGCCAATCCCAATACGGGTGATATCTCAGTTGAAGGCATTAAGTCCTACAATGTTTGCACAGTGAGGACGGGCGTTGTCATCTCACAAAAAACAAAAGAATTGAGGCACCCATAGCGCCCCGAAACAAAACGTATATGTTGTTTCAGAATGACATCCCGTCAAGTATGGCCTGTCATCGTTACACTCTGAACATGCAGGTCAGTTTTTGCGGAACCGAAATAATTCCTCCCCAAACAGGCAAAATCTGCACCACCCGTAACGGTGTCGTTCAATAGTGTTCTCTTGGGTGGTAACAGGTACCTGCGCTCTCCATATGAAAGAGTCCGACGAGAATCGACTGCAAACTAAACCTGGACTCGTCGGAAGCATCACCTACAAGACCACTGTTGCGGTGTCCACAGTTATACTCTCTACTCCAGGCTAATTGCAGGCGACAGTGAGTTGCGGTAAGTGGAACACATCTGACAGGCCTACGAGCATATAGACCAATGTGCCCTAAGCGTCTGTACACGGTCTGCCTTGAAACTGTCGTACCGGTAGCTGAAGAGAGCTGACGAGACAGGTCTGATGCTGTGCTCCGTCTGTTTCTTTTGGCAGTAACTGCCAAATACCGGTCCTCATTCGGCGTTGTAACTCGGGGGCGACCTGTGCTGTAACATCTACTCACATTACCATCATCTTGGAATCGTTGCCAAAGCCTGGAGATGACACTCTGGGCGATTCCAAGTTCCTCGGATACTTCCAGCTGGGTACGTCCACATTCCAGTCGTCCGATAATTCTACCACGTAAAAAATCATCCAAATGCTTCCTTTGTGCCATAACTATGCGGTTATTGCACTGAAAGGCTTTTAAAGCGCTTGTGAACAATTTTACTTCTTTGCCACCATTCCTTATATACCCCTCTCTTACACTCTCGTCATTGTGACGTACTATCCGCGCCATCTGGTGGTTTCCTGTAATCTGAATATTCTTCTTCAAGATGTGCGTGATAATTCTACAGGTGAAATTTTTATTTTGGAGTTCAATTTCTGTGTGATTCTGAATTATCCTTAATTTATGGACATGAGTGTATTTGTGATGCATTTTAATCTGCCGTAATGTAAATGGAATGTTTGGAATCGAAAATAACTTGTATCTAAATGTAACAGATGAAAGTTACTTGAACATAATGTACGTTTTATTATATTTGAGATGCATTTTAATCTACCTCAATGTAAATGGAAGGTTTGGAATCGAAAATAACTTGTATCTAAATGGTAACAGATGAAAGTTACTTGAACATAATCTGTGTCTGTCTGTCTGTGAACACGATAACTCGAAAACTATTAGAGCTACGGGGATGAAATTTGGTATGAGGTCTTTGAAAAGCATAATTTGTAGGTTTCTGTCAGAATTTTGGACAAAATCAAAATCAAAGGGAAGTCTGTCTGTCTGTATGTTCGCGGTCTGTGCGAACACCATAACTCAAAAACTTGAACAGCTAGATGGATAAAATTTGGTACACAGTTTTATCATCATGATTGTAGGTCCGTATACAATTTTGGGCCAAATCCGACAAAGGGTTGACTGTCTGTAGGTCTGTATAATCGCATACTTGTTTTACTCAAATTAGTATGGTTGGCGCTTGACCTTGGCGGTCTACGAAGGAAATTGTAGCGAGCCGCAAACACGCGCTTCGGAAACTATGGCAACCCGAATCGAAACTTCGTTCTGACATTCTCCAGATGGAAGGTATGGTGAAATCTTGCGTGATATCTGTTGTAAGTTTTCTTACTCAAAGACGTTAAATAAAGTTGTGGTACCTCAGCGAGCGTAAAAATTGAGAACATACACAATTCTTTTTGCAAAATATTAAGTTTCAGGAATTCATGAATTTGATATGTTTCATTGTAAATCACCATTCATAATTTTTTTCTCAAAATACCCAGGCCTTGGGTAAATACCCCAAGAATATTTATCTACTGGGTGTTTACCCACCCAACATTACTGGTCGTATGCGAGAAAGTTTCGGGGAGGCCACTCCCGCTGGTTGAATGTGGTAATACAGTCGGACCTCTATTTAACGAAGTCGCTAAATCCCGATAAAAAGGTCGTTATATGGAAAATTCGCTAAATAGAGATTCACCTTTGAAAATACTTTAAACTACACAAAACAGATTTTAAGCTCATAAGCATTAAATATTATTAAAAAAGTAATTAATCACACCTTTTTTGTAAATTAATATCTATTTGTTTTATATATCTTACTCATCAAAAAGAAATCTGCAAGGAAAACAAGAATAAAAAAATATATTGTCCGGGAATACACTGTATTTTCAATTTTAAAAAATAATTTTATATTAAAATTAATGAATTTTAATGACATTATCGCATTTATTATAACAAGTAATTTTAAGCATACATTACCACATTCATCCTTAAATTTAATTACTGATAAAGTCTGTTAATTTTGTCTGAGTTTTTTGTTTGAAAGAGTGTTTCCTCTCATAATACGTCTCGCATCTTTGCAATGCACCAAAAGCTCCTTCAGGCGTATTTTCTGCAAACTGTAATCAGCGTCGGGTTGTTTCAAATGATTTTAGCATTTTCTTCGTCGCAATTCATTGCTGTATTGTTTTTATTTTTCATACTATCCAAAATATCCAATTCAGTTAGTGTTTCCGAGGTTTCAGCTTCAGAATCAAGTGAAAGAAAATCATCAATCAGCACATCATCGTTTTTCTTTGATGCTCAATCACTTTCGCTTTGACATTTTCCAGCTACAAGAACCGCAATTACCAGCACGACTCTGATCAACAATCTAGAAAACGGGAGAGAGACTAGTTCAAGGACACGGGACAGCAGCTCTGCAGAATTGAAAGGGGAATTATTGAAAGTTTTTTCTAGTGAGTGGACGAGAGTGTGGGGGGGGGATAAAGGTTGCGCTTCCTGGATAAAATACAAAGAATGACAGCGATTTTACTCGGCAGTTAAGAGCGACTGGTAAAAATAAGTTAACGGTCATTGACCACCATAAAATATGTATTAAAAAGAAAGAAATTAGTTTGAAATTTTTTCAAGAAATATTTTGAAATAGGGAGAAAAAAATAAACTGGATAACAAGAAAAAAGTTCGTTAAATAGAGAATGCGCCCAGCTAATTTGGGAAGTTCGACTACGTAAAATTCGCAAAAATGTTCTTGGTTTCTATGGAAAAGTTCGCAAAATAGAGGTCCGACTGTATTTCAGAAATCTCTTTTCGTCCGTCTATCTCAAGGTCGGATCCGGAACCTCTAATATTGACTGATATCTCATTAACGTCGATATGTAAGGGCGTTTTGCTTCATCACTCCCTGTATAATTGAAATCAGAAGCCGTTAAGGATCAAACTTCTTTTCT
>BGPR01034210.1:0-16593 GCA_013235015.1 Araneus ventricosus
TCATTGTACTTCGTTCCAGTTACGTATTGCTAGTTGTGCATCTTTGACGTAAAGGAAAGTGGAATGGGAGGATAAATGTTAACTTAAGGACCGATTATTTTGAAACATTCGGTATTTAGAACGGGATTAACTCGGGTTTAATGTTTAAGCGGTTGATTAATTTTAAATAAAGAAATACTTAATTAAAATATAAGACGGAAAGGAAGCTGAATTTGGGGGGGGGATAAATGGTAATTAACTGTAAATGAAAAGAAATCTTAATTAAAATATTTTATAAAATCCAACAAATTTTATTGAATTGTGTCATATTAGGTGTGATTTTGAAAGTGGACTTTGTTAGAAGAGTGATTGGAGAATCCAAAAGATCAGGAGGCGATGTGAAAGCTTCTGCGAACCAGAATTTAAATTTGTTATATTATTTTGTGCCATCAATCCACAGTCTCATTTGTTAGGAATACAGTTTTTTGCTTAATTATACAGGGATAGCTTTTTTTTCACTAATGTAGAAAATTTTTAAAAAATCGATCCAGTTTAAGTCTCAAAAGCTTTTCTAATACTATCTCTCCACTATATTTTTTAGATCTATAAAATCTGTTGTTAAACAAAAATAAACTCGTTGTCTAAAAATAAACTCATTTACAATATTAAGCTAATTATTTATTGGTACGCATCCTATTATATTATTCCTTCAACAGGAAATGCTAACAGAATGTAAATTTTTATACATATAAGCATATACATATATATCTTTAATTGATTTCAATTAAAGACTAGAGGTTTATATCGATAAAAACAACGGAATGTTTATAATATGGTCGATATATTTACGTATTAATTCATTGTAATAATATAAAATCAAGTACTTTTGATTATAGCCACAAGGGAGTGCAAAATAATTGACTTCAGTGTTTTGTTTAACAATTAATGGAACTTCGTTGGGAGTTTAAGAATAACGCTGTTTGATTTAGTTGTACTGCTTGATTTTGCACATTTGATAAGCTGCCAATTAATTTAAGAGCTGTATTTATCTATTTGTCGATTCATTTTTTTAAAGGATTTTTTTTGAAAAGAGAACAATATAAAATGATCAGTTGTTCACCCAAAGGCGTCCTTCATTTTTAATAGAGTAGCTAGAGTCGAGATTTTCTTTTACTATTCTGATTGTTTGAGGCTTAGTATTCTGACTGTCTGCTAACACAGGCCTGCAAAAATTACTTTTTGTAAATTGTTTCAGTTTTGATAATTCACTTTCATATTATTTTCAGTGCTGATTTCAAAAATGAAATCAATTTTTTTTCTATCACATTAAGATTTTTAGAAAACGATTTCATATTTTGGAGGAAATAATTCAAAATAAAATAGCTTGGCATTTAAATTTTATTTTCTCACCTAATAAATACATATTTTATATTCATATCCTAGTTCTGTTATAATTTAAATGATTAATGAGTTTATATATATAAAAAAGCTACAAATCCTTATAGTAGCGTTTCCTCTTTTCCTCAAAACTTCTTTTCCCGTTTTTTCGTGTTGAACTTGCCGGGGATTGTCTCTTTCTAATATCCAGCATTTGTCGACTATCATGTTATATTCCACTTTCCTTGATATCATCTTCCCATTTCCTTTATGTTTTGGAAAAATTTATTATGTTGCTCCTCCCTGACAGCATCTAAATTTCCAGGGAAATAGTCCAGATACGAATTGAGAAAATTAAGCTCATATTACACTAAGCTCATATTGCACTAATTTTAAGCTAATATCTTGAAATTAGTCAGCATTTCTTCTACAGTCTCTTTGGTTTTCTTCTTCTTTCTTTGTTTTCCATTTTGAGCTCAAAATTCTCATTCTTCATCAGTTTTCTGATGTCAGATTCTACAAATTCCTTCCTTCAACTTTGCTTCGGGTAAACTCGAGAACTCTTCATAAAAGTATTTGAAACAATACTCCTTTTTTCGGTAATACTTTAACAAACTATTTTTTAAAGCCCTATTTTATATGAAGCGGTATTTTCTAAATATATCTGGAGGGGACGGAGTCACTATACCATGTCTATAAGGGACAGGGGGTCTGTGAGTTGGAATTTAGGACAAAACAACTTCTTTAGATTTAAACCTTTCAGATTTCATGTACAAAAATAGCAGTCATCATCAGTATGATTTTTAGACTCTCTCCAAACCATTGGTATACCAAACCGAAAAGGTTGTTTTTTAACTTGAAACTATTGCCTTAATTCTCATGCACAAGTGAAACAATAACTTTGTGTGGCATCCAAAGCTTTGTTTTGATCCCACATTTTCATGTCAAAATAAGCAAGGTACACTTTTTCTACAAAATCTGAAATGTTGCTTTGTTTTTTTATTGCATAGTTACCGCAAATGAATTAGCACATCTTCTGGAAGCCATTTCTCTCAACCGCAATACAAACTAAAAGTAATAAGGTAAAGAAAACCGAATTTGCAATTTGAATGCTTTATTTTTAACCGATTGAAACAAAAATTGGACAAAAATCTACAATAAAAGTTGGAAGGCCACATACCAAATTTAATTTATTTAAGTCATTGTGTTAAGGAGTTATTGTGTTCACAAATATGCGATTATACAGACCGACAGACAGTCAACCCTTAGACGGATTTGGCCCAAACTTTTATACGGACATTCCCGATGCTTTAACTGTGTACCAAACAGGGTCGTACCGAGGGGCTGGCAGGATTGGCCCCCGCCAATGGCGCAGGCAGAACGGGGGCGCAAAAATGACCATTTGAAAAATTTAGTTTAAGAGTTAGATTGGAATGATCTGCTGTGCAAATAAAAAAGAATTTGAGAATAAGTCTTCAGTGGTTTATGTGGTGTCTAAGACTTGTGCGACACAAGTTAACTGTAACTGAACCCGAATGGTGTTCGAGACTTTGCGAGACTCGCCGAGAGTTTGTTGTTGAGCGTGTCCGGACTGGTAGAACGTTATGCATGCCTGTATTTACGATATGAGAATGATCTGTGTAATTATCTAAATGTACTGTGCCGTGTAAGTGTAGTGAACGTCCATTAAATGTGTGTGAATAAAATGAAGCTCATTATTCAACGAACCCACAAATATAACACAACAAGTGGCGACGAGACGGCGAAGTCATGTTTAGTTTTGGTTTCGGATTAGTGAGTGCCATTATTTGTTTTCCACATAGGATAGGGCTATGCCCGAAGACTGCCGAGGTAATCCGTTTTATTTTTCGTTTTGAGTGAAGTATAATGGAGCAGCACATTGCAGAATTATTGAAGCAGAATCAAGATCTGATTCTTGCTTTACAAAGAACACATGGTTCTTCTCAGAAAGTAACTGTGCAGTTTGAAAAATTTGATGAAGAAAATGAAAACTTCGATTGTTTCTTCGAAAGATTTCAAACGTACTTAGACGTGCAAAATATACCAGCAGATAGTAGAGCTAAGGTATTTATTTCTTCCTTGAGTGCTAAACTGTATCAGTTGCTAAAAAATTTGCTGGCTCCTGACCTTCCTTCTGACCAAAATTTGGATAAATTAAAAAATGTCCTTAAACAACACTTGACCCCAAAACCGTTAATTATACCTTCCCGCCATAAGTTCTTAAATAGAAAGCAGAACGAGGGGGAAAGTATTAATAGTTATATCGCAGAACTCAGAGCACTTGCAATAAACTGTGATTATGATAGTAATATGTTAAATATTATGTTACGGGATGTTTTTGTGAGTGGGTTACGTGATAAAGCGATACTAGATCGGTTATTTGAAGAAGATAACATTGATCTTGAAAAAGCGTTGGAAATCGCATTGGCAATGGAGAAAGCGTGTAAAGGGGCAAATGATATTATGGGACAAGGGATAAAGGCAGTGTTTGCAGGAAAAAAACAAATGAACAAAAAATCAAATTTTGTTTCGAAGCAAAAGAAACCTTTATTTTGTTCTCGGTGCACAGGCACAGACCATGTAAAGGAAAAATGTAGATTTATTTCTAGCAAATATAACTTCTGTTCTAAAGTCGGACACATTCAAAGAGAATGTTTTGCTGCTCAAAAATCTAAAACGAAACCAGTAAAACAAAAGCAAGTAAGCTTTAACGGCAAAGCAGAAAACAAAAACGAAATTCCAGTATTTGAATTAAATTCTACAGATTCTAGGTTACACGAACAACCTCCAATAATGATAAATTTGAAAATTGAAAATAAAAACTGTACGATGGAATTAGATACGGGGGGAGCGGTTAGTGTGATGAGTATAAATAATTTCAGAAAAATTTCCAAGAAACAAATTCAGCCTACTAGTGTAGTTTTTAAAACTTATAAAGGTGACTCATTGATACCTATGGGGTACGTTACCGTAAAAGTTGAATATAGGAATCAAATTTCGAATTTGAATCTGTACATTGTTAAAGAAAATTTGGATACAATTTTGGGTCGCGAATGGCTTTATAAAATAAATTTGGATTGGCAAGCTATTAAGGCGGTTAGAGCTACAAGTAAGAGAAACTTAAGTCAACTTTTGGAGGAATACAAAAACATTTTCGATGATGAACTAGGGGAAATTAATAACTATAAGGTAAAACTAGAACTAAAACCCGAAGTTAAACCTATATTTTGTAGGGTTAGAACAGTACCCTTTGCTTTAAAAGGCAGAGTCGAAAACGAAATTGATAGACTTGAGAAAGAGGGGATTATCGAAAAGGTTGAACATTCGGAATGGGCAACGCCAGTTGTACCTGTCGTTAAGCCAGATGGCAGCATAAGACTATGTGCAGACTACTCAGTAACATTAAACCCAAATTTAATCGTACCACAACACCCCTTACCAAGATTGGAGGAAATATTTACTAGTTTAAATGGGGGAAAAGAATTCTCAAAATTAGACTTTAAACATGCATATTTGCAAATGAAAGTCCATCCAGAAAATCAGAAACTTCTGACAATAAATACGCATAAGGGATTATACGTTTGTAGGAGACTTATGTATGGATTGAACGGGGCGCCTGCAATTTGGCAGCGTTACGTAGATGGATTATTTCAAGGTATGCAAGGAGTTAAAGTGTTTATGGACGATGCTAGAATAACCGGAAGTGACGAAATGTCTCATTTTAAAGCCTTAGAAGAATTTTTTAAGAAATGTAAAGAACATGGACTAAAACTTAATTTAAGTAAGAGTCAGTTTTTCCAAAATGAGATAAATTTTTTGGGGCATAAAATAGATGCAAATGGACTACATAAAACTGATGAGAAAATTTCAGCAGTAGTAAAGGCTCCTGTACCTAAGAATGTTCAGGAAGTAAAAAGTTTCCTAGGATTAGTAAATTTTTATGGTAAATTTTGTAAAAATTTAGCCACTATCGCAAATCCTCTTAATAATTTGACAAAAAAAGATGTTAAATTTAAATGGTCAAAGGACTGTCAGGTTGCTTTGAGCAAATTAAGAAGGAAATCTGTTCTCCAAAGGTTTTGGTACATTACGATCCAGAACTTCCTTTAACTTTAGCAAGTGACGCATCACCAGTTGGAGTTGGTTGCGTGCTAACTCACATATATCCTGATGGATCTGAACGGCCAATAGCTTTTGCATCCCAAACTTTATCAAAAATTGAGCAAAAATATTCCCAAATTGATAAAGAAGCTCTGGCGATAGTGTGGGCTGTAAAAAGGTTTCACTTATATTTAAAAGGGCGACGATTCACTCTGGTAACTGATCATAAACCTCTAGTAGCAATTTTTGGTTCTAAACGAGGATTACCAGTATTAACAGCTACTAGACTGTTACATTATGCATTAATTTTACAATCGTTCCAGTTCGATATTGTATTTCGTAAAACTGCTGACCATGGAAATGCAGACTTTCTTTCCCGATTGCCAAAAACCTCAGAAGAACTGGAGGTAAAAGACTATATCACAATATTTCAAATGACACAAATTAAACATTACCTGTCACTTCAAGGGAGTTAAGACAGGAAACGGGAAAAGATGAAGAACTGGGCCCACTCTTGCGAGCCTTAAGGGAAGGTCGAAATTTACAAGGGAGGGAAGCTCAGTACACTATTGAGGATGGGTGTATTTTATATGGTCAAAGAGTTTGCATTCCAAAGAAGTATCAGAAAAGTGTTCTAGATGAACTGCATACTGGACACTTGGGAATGGTAAAAATGAAAGCTTTAGCTAGATCATTTGTCTATTGGAAGGATATAGATAAAGATATTGAAGATGCCGTTAGAAATTGTGTCGATTGTGCCAGACACAAAACTGATCCTGCAAAAGCTAAAGTTCATTACTGGGAATATCCCAGTATGCCCTGGGAACGCATTCATATCGATTTTGCTGGCCCAATTTTCGAGCATATGTTTTTACTAATCGTTGATGCTCACTCCAAATGGTTAGAGGTATATCCCATGAAGATAACCACAACTAAGAAGACCATTGAATGTCTTAGAGACAGTTTCGCTAGATTTGGACTACCACGGGTACTTGTCAGTGACAATGGATCCCAGTTTACATCCTATGAGTTCCAAAGATTTATGCAGAGCAACGGTATAAAGCATAAAACCAGCGCACCATTCAAACCTGCGAGTAATGGTCAGGCTGAACGCTATTTTGCTACGGTAAAACAATCGCTCAGGGCTATGCAGAAATATGAAGGCAGCATACAACAGAAACTAAGTACATTCTTGTTACAGTACCGGAAGGCTCCAAATGCTACAACAAATCATAGTCCAGCTATGCTATTCTTAAAAAGAGAAATTCGTACAAGGATTGATTTACTCTTGCCAGAATTAAAATCGAGAGTACAAGATCGAATACGAAAAGGAGTATTCGAATTCCGAGATAGGAAATTTGATATCGGAGGTAAGGTAGCTGTGAGAATTTACAGAGCAGCAAACTCAAAATGAAAGTTTGGTAAAATTGTGAATAGAGATGGTGTTCTCCATTACACTGTCGAGGTTCAAGGAACCTTAGTGAGACGACATGTGGACCAGATTCGTCCAGTGGGTGATCACGTGCAAGAGAATGATTTCATTCCGAACGTACGCCGCAGGTTTTCAGCTACTGATGTTCGAGAAAGCAACCAAAATCTTCAGCATGCTGAGACAGCCGAGAATCCTTCTTCACAAGTCCGAAACGAAGAACAAGGTTCCTCTTCCACATCAGCAGTGGCATCAACTGATGTCCCGGCTCACGACTCACCACCGTCAGATGTTCAGCTGGATAGTTCTCAGATGCGGAGTCCAACAGTTCCAGCAAGCCCGAGACGAGTTCCTAGACGTTCCGGTAGAATCAGACGTCCTCCAAAGAGACTTGATCTTTAAGAAGGGAGGAGATGTGGTGTCTAAGACTTGTGCGACACAAGTTAACTGTAACTGAACCCGAATGGTGTTCGAGACTTTGCGAGACTCGCCGAGAGTATGTTGTTGAGCGTGTCCGGACTGGTAGAACGTTATGCATGCCTGTATTTACGATATGAGAATGATCTGTGTAATTATCTAAATGTACTGTACCGTGTAAGTGTAGTGAGCGTCCATTAAATGTGTGTGAATAAAATGAAGCTCATTATTCAACGAACCCACAAATATAACACAACAGTTTAATAAACTTTACGGGAGTGGCTAGTTGTTTTGTCCGGTGGCCAACTTGCCAGCTTGTCTGGTTGTGACCCCCTTACAGAAAGAGAGAGAGAGAAAGGGCCTGCGCCTTTTCTTGGAACAAAATAGCAAGTAGCTTTATGTTACAAACTGATGCGGCAAAGAGCCCTTTTAGTTTCTTGCTGTTGCAGGAAAAAAGGGTCCCTCTAGCAAGGCGAAAAAGGTTCTTCTTTGACAATGGGTGTGGTTCTTGTCTAGAGATAGCAAAACAACATGATTTCTCTAATTTTTTGCATCTTATTTTGCAGTCGTAAAATAGATAAACAAGTGAATTCGCCTGCCTTATGAATCTTTTTAGAACCTCTAAGACGCTGATAAGAGGGGAGAAAGGGCAAAAAAATTCACGTAATTTGACTATTGAAAGCTCAAAGGAAAAGGGGAATCGCGCTTTTTCTTAGAGTTTTGTGTTTCAGGGTGGGAAGGTCTTATTTGATCTTGTTTACTACATTGGCTTCGAAGGATAAAGGGGCATCTTCCTTATTGGACGAGTGGTCCTTTGGTGTTTCTTTAGTGGCAAATAATACGAAGAAAATGTTGCTGTTCTGTTTTTTTTCATCAGAGAGTAGGCGCATAAAGAACTACTTGGACATTTTCATTCTTTTCTAAGGAAATAAATTAGTTTTAAAGAGGTGAGCTCAAATTATTTCTGTATTTTTAAATTGCTTTTGTTGTATTAAATACCAGCCGCCTTCTACTTCCAGCTAATTCGCTCATTCTATTAATTATATATTATTTATTCCAAGCAATTTTAAAAACATCAACGTATTTAATTTTTCGCAAGCTAGTTTGAACTAAAGTTAAAGGCAGTATGTTTTGCATCTACTGAAATTAATGACTTTGATTTTTACATTCAATTGTTAAAAAAGTCTTAGGCAGAATGACTCTTTAATATCATTAAATTCAATGAAAATTAATTTTTATTTCGATCATGCATAATTTAGATTCAAATTACAATTATTACACTTTATTTATCTGACTATAACTTGAATGTTTTACCTAATTATTACAAATAAATAGATGGTATGGCTTCCTTTGAAGATTATCTGCCCTAAGTAAAAAAATGAATTTTAGATCATAGCTAAAAAGCAAATCTATCAAAATAATATAGTAAATCTATTAAAAAAGTAAATTTATTTCAAGTAGCAAAGAATTAACAAAAAAATAAACTAAAGAAACTGGAAAAGCACCGAAAATGGCAGCATTTCACTACAACAAAAGAAGGTATTGTAACTAGCTGTTACCCGCGACTTCGTGCGCGAAGAATTTGAATTATTAAATTTTTCTAATTCACGAATGTAAATGTTTCGTTACATGTTGAAAGGGGAAATTAAAAGTTTTGACGGATGATAATACATAATTGAGCGACTAAGCGGAGTGTCAGCTGTTATAGTTAGGTAATTTGTTTATCTATGCTAACACACTTTTGTACACTACGTGTTTTGTTTTTCGTTTTTTGCACGGATGTAGAGGTTTTGTGGCTGGACACACGTGAACACGCCATATATAGTTGCCCATGGGAAAAATAAGGTTTTTCCAAATGTTCGCCTGTCCCTTTGAGTGTCTGCCCCTGAGCCTGGCAAATGCTAACTTTAAAGGCAATTGTTACCTTTTAAACTTGGATGGTAAATCCTTCGGTATTATCAGAATGCGTGCAATTAAAATACTCTCTTCACTCGCTGTGCCAGTCATAACAGTAGTTCGCACAACACAAGGTGTGTAATTTGTAACAGTGAGCCAATGCGAAGTCTCGGTACATCGAGATTACTTATCAATAATACTGCACATCGACTTTAAATCTCAGCTTGTTGGAAGGTACCTCTGACAAATCAGAGGAGTTGAAGAACTCTACAGGATATGATGTTACTTGTTATTGCCCATTAGCGTATCTACAGATAGATATTCTGTAATACCTCCCTTCATATACGACATATTTTTTTTTCATTTATCTGACCTAAACTTTCATTAGTCAGTGCCAAAATTACCAATTCAACAACCATTCTCTATTCCTCATATATTCTCCGTTATTGTAAATTACATCATTGTACTCAATGGTATCATTAGGTGCTTACAATCTGAGGAATATATCATCCACCATGCTATATGTCATCCGCTTCTACCATTCAACAAAATACATAAAACAGAATATATCTTCGTATATTTTACTTTAGTTATAATTCACATTAGTTTCTAAATTTGAATCTAAAAACTCTTGCAACTATATCATATCTACCAATACATTTCTGTTCCGGCGTCAATTTATCGACAATTTCTTGAATTAAATCTGATAAGGAAAAGATACAACTATAAATAACTAAAATTAAATAGACTGCAAACTTCAAAATATGAAAATCAAGCGTCGAGTTGAGTAATTTCAGTTATTATTCCATAAATTAATTATTTATTTATTTTCTCAGGAAGATCACATAATCGCGGTTTTTTTAATGTTCACGTGATGTTTGACTATAAAAATAAGTTATACCACATGCTTACGTTTTTTTTAAGTATCACATGACAGTTGATTTTAAAATTAAGCTATTCCAAATGTTTAAGAATTCCTTAAGGATCACGTAATAGTTGATTGAAAAATAAAGTAGTAATCTTCATCGCGTATCGCTGAGTCAATAGGCCTTTCTTTGTTAATTATTTAATTGTTGTCTGTAGTCAAAAATATTGAATTTATGATAAAATCACATATCCTGTGTCCGTTCCTGCAAATTTCTTATCAAGACTATTCACCTTTTAGGAGGAGTTCTTGCGACAGATAGACCATTAATACATCTTTTTCTCCCCCCCCCTTTTGTCCTCTTCCTACGATAGTAACTGGACTAAGTAACACTGAAGACTTAACACACACTCATTAGGATCATTTAAAAATTTGCGAAAATTAAGCAAAACATCGAGAGAATAGTTCACTAACTTCTGTGTAACCGCTTTAAAAGGTGTAAATGCCACAACCTGAAACCGGAAGTGAAAAGTCTACTTTGTTTTTTATGTGCAAAGGAAACAATATTTTCTTATATTAACTTTAAAACTGGCAAAAGCCCGCGCGCGAAACAGTAAATTGGCTTGAATTTATTTCTATAAGAATAAAAAGTATTGTTAGAAATTGCGTTAAAATATTTTTTAAAACTTTGATAACAATCAGAGAAAGCACTTCATAGCAATGGAATTATTATCATTAAAAAGATAATTTTCAGCTCTTTAAAATGGCATAAAAATAATTGTTGTCTAATAAATATTTCAGAAGTTATTGGAGAAAAACGTCTAAGCATTAGGCTTAACAGCGGCTAATTTTCATCTTTTAATTAAATATCTTAAGAACTAATTAACTTTGAAAGTTGAAAATAGCACCGTTGACCTAGAAATGTTCTCTAGAATGTAGTGTGCAAATTTCATGTCGCTACGGTACACTGTTTAGGAGGAGTTCTTGTGACCGACAGACGGACGGATACATGTATTTTCTGCTTTATATTATAGACTAGCTGATATGCCCGGCGTTGCTCGGGGTAAAAATATGTTCAAGAATCTCGTAGTTATTCGTACTCCATTTTCCCCTCCCCATCATTGCTACGGCAACAGCAGAAACTCTTTCATATCTTGTATTTTTTGCCATTATCCGGAGTACAATTCTCTTGTCTTTAGTGTTTTTGTCACTGACCGGAAAAAAAACCGCATACTGTTCTTTCTTTTTCTCCTTAGGACCTCTCCCTCCTGTAGGAAGTGGGATCAACAATCTTGAGGGATTTTACACACTCATTACGACCATTAAAAATTTGTAAAATTAAATGGAGCATAGCGGAAAGAGAGTAATTAACATCATTGTGTTGTGGTGCAAACATACTGAAATAGGTATATGCTATGAAATAAAAGCTAAATAAAATTTCTGCCTTTCTGTTAACATTCAAACAATATTTTTATCATAACTTTCACTATGGTGAAAATACCGGAATGAAGGATTTGATAAAACGATCAATGGTTTGAATTTAATTACAATAACAGAAAGCATTGCTACAAATTTTGTATGAAATAAATTTGAAATGTTTATTAAATTAAGGAAAAAAACTCGTGGCATTTAAATTGAAATCATTAAAAGGATAATTTTCTGCTCTTTGCGATGGTATGTAAATAATTTACGTGCAATATATTTTTCTGAAATTATTGGCGAAAAACTGAGATAAAACGACGATAAGTGGCTTAATTTTCGTTATTTAATTAAATATCTTAGAAAGTAATTTTTCGAAAGTTTGAAAAAGCAGAATTAATCTAGGAGCGAACCCCAGAAGGGCGTGTGCAAATTTCATATCAAGACTATTCACCGTTTAGGAGGAGTTCTTGCGACAGATAGACCACTAATACATCTTTTTTCACCTTCGCTTTTTCCTCTTCCTACGATAGGAACCGGACTAAGTAGTCTTGAAGGTTTAGCACACACTCATTAGGATCAGTTAAAAATGTGTGAAAATTAAACAAAACATCGAGAGAATAATTCACTAACGTCATTGGATCACTGTGTAACCATATTAAAAGCTGTAAATGCTACGACAACAGGAAACCGGAAGTGTAAAGTCTCCTTTGATGTCTATGCTCCAAGAAAACAATATTTTCGTATATTAACTTTGATACTGGCAAAAGCCCGCGCTCGGAGCAGTAAATTGGCTTAAATTTATTTCTATAAGAATAAAATTATTTTTAGAAATTGCGTTAATTATATTTTTAAACCTTAATAACAATCAGATAAAACAATTTATCGCAATGGAATTATTATCATTAAAAAGATAATTTTCTTCTCTTTAAAATGACATAAAAATAATTGTTGTCTAATAAATATTTCAGAAGTTATTGGCAAAAACCTTCTGAGCATTAGGCTTAACAGCGGCTAATTTTCGTTATTTAATTAAATATCTTAAGAACTAATTAACTCTGAAAGTTGAAAATAGCACGCCATTTGATCACTGTGTAACCGTGTTAAAAGCTGTAAATTCTACAACAACCGGAAGTGAAAAGTCTACTTTGTTGTTATGCTCAAAGAAAACAATATTTTCTTATATTATGTTTAACACTGGTAAAAGCCCGCGCGAAACAGTAATTTGGCTTGAATTTATTTCTATAAGAATAAAAAGCATTGTTAGAAATTACGTTAAAAATATTTTTTAAACCTCAATAAAAAACAGAGAACACACTTCATCGCAATGGAATTAATATCATTGAAAAGATAATTTCCTGCTCTTTAAAATGGCATAAAAATAATTGTTGTCTAATAAATATTTTAGAAGTTATTGGCGAAAAACGTCTGAGCATTAGGCTTAACAGCGGCTAATTTTTATTTAATTAAATATCTTAAGAACTAATTAACTCTGAAAGTTGAAAATAGCACCGTTGACCTAGAAATGTGCTCTAGAATGTCGTGTGTAAATTTCATGTCGCTACGTTTCGCCGTTTAGGAGGAGTTCTTGTGACCGACAGACGGATACATGTATTTTCTGTTTTATATTATAGATAATCAAAATAAATTTTTATATCACGTTTTCAACATAAGAGAAATATTAAATTAAACATTAAGATAAATATTAAATTAAAGATTTGATGAATCAGGGAAATTGGTTTGATTTTCAATCCAGCATTGTTGTAAATTATATATAAAAATATTTTTAAAAAATTGTCAAATTTAAGACAAAATTACCCGACAAATAACTGTTATCATTTGTAAGACAATTTTTTTTGAAATATAAGACAGTGTAGAAATTATTTTTAAATGGTAATACTTCCGGCTGTTATCTTTGAACCCCCAAAATTCTTTCTTAAGCTTTAATTAATTAAAGTTTTAAAAAACTGACTGAGGTTTACTTTTCCATCCTTCATAGTAGGTTTGTACCAAATTTAGCAACTCTAGGCTCAACGGTCAGTCGTGTAAAACGCCAACAGACAGTCACCTATGCATACATGCGCTTTTAGTAGTAAAAATATGCATACAAGAGCATCATTAAAAGCAAAATATAAAATTAATGATATAGTATTTCGTGTTAGAGTTTATTGTATAAAAAATCTAATGTAACTATTCTACAACAAATTCCTGATCTCCTTGATTTTACTTGTCTTGATAATTGTAACTGATTTAACCAGAAAATTTTACTTTACAATAATGTATACAAACATAAATATTATTTGTCTTTTTAAAAAATCGACATTTTCCCTTGATATTGATGAAATTTGGCGCATATGCTCTTCAAAACAAGAGCAGAATCACTATCAACTTTTCAAAGCTCAAAAGATAATTAAAATTTCAGTTAATAAAAAAGTAAGCAAGATTTTGCAGTATTTTTCAAAAATATCATCTCAAAAAATGACTTTTTACGACATTTTAAATTTCAAAAAAAAATATCTTTTTAATGATATCAATTTAATAACTGAACATTTTTTCTTTAATTTAAAAAAAAATTAAAAATGTATGATTTGCAACAATACTCTTCAATTTTAAAATGAAAAACTAATTTCCTTATTTAAACACATTATCCCTAATTTCCTTATTTTTATATAATCGCATATTTAATCAGATGATCTCAACATGGCGATGTTCACAGATGAGAAACTGCCGAATAAGTAAGCAGGTTCTCACTCCCTTGGTGGATACAGTAATGGTGGTGTGGCTCTTAGAGGGTACGACCCATTACCGCATTTAGCGGGGTACGACCTCGTCATCTCCGATGATGGGTTGTACCCGCTATAATGGGGGATTGTCGCATGAGCCGCTCGTAATGGGGGCTATTATGCGGGGACCACAGTGTCCAATGAAGTCGTGGCGGCCGGTCGTTCAATGTAGACCCGGGTGCCAAGGCAGGGCGGGGTGATGTCTTTTTGTGATATTTAATCACGTAATCTTTAGCTATTGTTAACATTATGGTGAACAAAATTTGCTCTCTTTGATACATTTAACTACTCTAGCTCCAAAAGAGATTTTCACTTACCTCTTTTTTTTAAACACTTTTTCTTAAACACTTTTTGAAATATATTTTTCAACTCAAGCACATTAAATAAAGTGATTTTTATTTCATTTGGTTAGTTTTATACAGTGGAATATATTTTTTTTCTGCCACTAATGATAATATTTTCTCTCTTCAATTATAATTAGATAATTGACGCATGCATTTTGTTTTTTCTTTTGCTATCGAATTACAGATTCTTAGTTTCATTTTAATTTCGCAATTATTGTAAGTCAGGTTGCTTTTTTCTGACATCTTGACTAAATAAAAAATGAAAATTAATTTTTATTATCTTCACAAAATTTATTATTTGGAAAATCCTGGTCGTTATCTGTTTTATAAATGATATTTTGATAATTTTTCTTGAAACTGTTTTTGGAAATTTAGTTTCTACTTCAGGATTATTTCTTTTAGTTTTTCAAATCATCATATTATTCTTTCATTCGATATGTAATAAGACGTTTAGATACTTTACAACTTTCCCATCTGTTAATTTTTTGCTGTTCAGTTTGGCCTTGCGCAGACGTTTTGCTCAGTACAATTAACACTAAAATGTTTTATTTCAAAAGCAGGGAGAGAAAAAGGTAAATTAATTTCATATATATTTCAACTTTCATTAAATTCGCATTTTTCAATTATATCAAACAATTAAGGTAATATTTCAAATAGTTATGTATTCCTTATTAATTGTTTAACAACCAGGATATTCCGAGAGAACAAGCTGGAAATTAATGGAGGCAGTTAGTTGGAAATATATTAAAATTATAAACAGAAGCTACCATAAGCAGAATAATGGTTTACAAAGTAAACTTGCTGATGTGACAGATCAACAGGTTCATAGATGATACTATGCCCATGTCTTGAATTAAGTGTTAACTGAAACAAAATGTTGTGTACATGCAGTTTCTTTTTTGAATTTTCTGCAGAATTTATAAACTTTTGTAAGAACTTTACTTTCAGTTTGGCTTTGAAAATATCCAAAATAACAGTATGCTCCTTAGGGGCCGTTCAAATATTACGTAAGCATGTTTTTGGTAGTTTTTGACCCCCTCCCCCCTTGTCAGCAAAAACAAGCAAATCGCAAGCCCCCCTTTTATAATTACGTAAGCAAACTACAAGCCCCCCGTTTTTTTTTAAAAAACGTATAACAGTAATAATCTAATTTTAAAAATTTTAGGACTTATCAAATAAAAATAAACTCGGTTTAAATGGAAAAATGTATGTTAAATTTCCTACAATTTTGTTTCAGAAAATTTCAATTAGTTTATCACAATTTAAAGAATAAGTATATTTGAAATTTATTTTTCGCTGTACGCATCCATCTATCTCAGATAGTGACCAAGGTTCATCAAGCCATTTTCCCATATCTTTCATTATATTGCTTCCCCCTCTGTTACACTTTCGCTTCTCTTGAAGGAATTTGGAACACTCTTCTTCGTAATTTTTCAAAGTACGCCCTATAATTTTTTTAAGCATGTGGACAAAAGGACTAAACTTTTATTAATCACTTTATCTTCAGAAACGTGTTGTTATATAAAAAAGTACAGACAACTTTCTTTCCAATAAAGCTCAAAACACTTTATAACTGTCAATGTACATAGTAACTACATAAATTTGAAGGTAACAATCTACAATATATGGAGCACTGCGTCTAAAACATGAAGTGAAAAAAAAATTAAGTCTAGATTGGTGGAAAGATTCATTTTTATAATGTTTTCATAATCTATTGTTATTTAATTTGTTATTTAATATTTTATTTAAAACTCAGAATCCGTATTCAGACCATAATTTCCTAGATTTACTTTTGAAACCGGAAGAATACTTTCCTCTAAGATTGCGTTAGTAAAAGATCATTTTATCTATTAAATTATAAGAAGATGTTAATTTTAACACTTTATTACATATTACAATGTCAGTATACTCAGCATGTTTTACTAATAAATGCTGCTTGAATAAAAGAATAAGTAAAGTTGA